>VWYK01001634.1:0-26872 GCA_013399775.1 Semnornis frantzii | reverse complement strand
CTCAAAACAACTACAGAGAAGCCCCTCATGATGTGCTTCAGCATAGTATTCACAAGAGCTTCCAAATCTTAAGTGCACATGAGCAAGCTTTTGAGCATAGCAGCAGAAGCCACCATGGACACGTCATGATAGTAAGCTTGAAGCACAAATGGTTCAACAAGGAGAATAAACATGAGGTTCTCTGCAAGCCTGCAGTTTAAAAGTCCCTTGAAACCACTTTGTCTGCTAATAGGATCCTCCTTTTCCCTTCCTCCGTTTTAAGGCACAACCTGATGCCATCACACCAAGGAATAACAGAGAAAGGATATCCTGCCCAGATTTTCCATTATACAGATCAAATCATCAATCCAGAGAGGTCTTTGCTTACACATAGGATAAAAAGAAGATGCTTCCAACTGATAAACCCTGAGAGGAAGCAAGGTTGGCTCCATGACTATTTTTAAGTAGTTAGCATTCACACAATGGCCTAAAATTAATGGCCAGCCCCCAGGGTCCACGAAGCCTTCATTTAAAACAAAAACAAAACAAAAAAAAAGGAGTTAGCATATTGAGAGGGAGAAAACTAAAACAAAATAACTAGAAGGTATCAGATATAATCATTCCTCTGCCCACCTCAAATGAAGTTTGTATGCTTGGTTTAATTGACAAAATAGGATTCTTCAGGTTGCTCTCTCTAAAAATGAAGCATTTCCTTCGACAATTGATAGAAGTTTTACTTGACAGCTCTTGCCATTTTTCACTAAGAGCCTTTTGCTATAAGTATCATACCACAAAAAGTAACTAAAAGACAAGAAAATAAGAATATCTTTATGTAGCTGTGTCATGAAAGAAAGAACTTGTTTCTCAACTCCCATTTCCAAAGCCAGCTAGCACAGCTGTGCTGCAGCTCCCAGCTGAACAGCTCCCTACAGCTCACCACCTAGCAGACAAAGGGCATTTAGTTTACCAAATGGCCGCTGTTTCACATTTAGCTCGGCTAAAAGCATCTCACTTCTAAGGCTTCGTCTAAGCATGAGAAGAACAGCCATACTTTGTGCATCTGGACAGATGACGAATACAAACATCTTTGGTAGCAGCTAAGGATGAATAATTTAAGTGGCATTAAATGCACTGAAAATGCAATTCCCATGCCAGACATTTCTTTGGATAAAGAATAAGATGAGGCAAATGGCCCTTTCAGATTAGCCTTGCAATCTAGGAAATGGCCAGAAACTCAAAAGGTGATATTTAAAATATCTCATCTCTCACTTTTAGTGCTAAAGATTTCTTATCAGCATTTATTCACCTGAAGGTTTGTTGTAACAAACCTTTTTAGTAACGGCATCCTTCTGGTGAGTAACTAAGGAGAACCAAGACAAATAAAAGTTGCCTAGAATTCCTGATCTTGTCACAAGCTCCTCTATGCGCCAGATAAAAAGTGAACAATTAGCCTGCTGTTTGCTCAGTACAGTGAGATTGTTCAGTTCTTGACTTGCATCCGAAAATCATCTGATCTATCCCAGAATGGAGAAAAACATTAAAATCAGATTAAAGAACCAAACAACAAAGTTAGCATTAAACCACCAACACAGCTATGAGAACTTCAACCCCATCAGATTTTTCTTATTTATTTTGTAATTTTGAGGAGATTTCAAGTGTTACAATCCCCTTACCTTATCTGGCTTGCAAAGTACTTCACCTTTTCAAGTTTTACTCTGACATGAAAAGCAAGCACTATCCAACTGCTTTTTACAGTTTTTGTACGAGTTCATAACTAGTTTCACTCACTATAAACACATTTAATTTTTAACTTACAGGCAGCAACTGGACTCATCGTTACTTTCTTTATTGGCTCTCTATACATCTAAGCCACATCTACTTTGTTTACTGATTGGAAGCTCTTACTACTGCCAGCACTTCAGGAACAATGTGCCTGTGGAAAGGGGAAAACATGTTTTTCTATGTTTTGTTTGTCATCGAACAGAATTATAAAGGTACACAAGTACCAGTTTGAAAATATTTTTAATAGCTGGTAACCTCAAATGGACAAAACAATCACCTCAGCAGGTACTCTGTCTGAACTTGTAACTTAACCCGTTTCTTTCTGGACCTGTTTGTGAGTAATGACAGCTGCTGGATTTGTTCTAACGTTGATTATTTTTCAGCATCTGTATGGTAATGGCATTGAAAAGGTGTATTCCATTTCTAAATATGACCATTTTTTAATCCTTAAAATGGGAAGAGTTTTGGGGCAACAGGAAGACACACAAAACCTGAAACAAAACTTAGTATCTGCCACAAAGTTTTCCAACTCTTGAGGGATCACAACACTATTTAGATGTACCCAGTAAGAAGCGCAACTGAATTCTTGTCTTTAAATGCAGATGTATAACAGAGTCACTCTAAGAACATATCAAACCTCAAGTAAAAATGAGGAAGCATCTCATTTTCTCCTTTTCTTCACCACTTAAAAGTGGCATCTAGAATCTTTCCTCCCCTAAGGAATTTTGTTGCCACTCATTAGGTTGTGTGACAGGGATCCAACATGTCTGTGGGGTTACAGCAAGGTGAGAGCGATGCTACCAGCCAGGCAAGTCATCTGAGCACACCTCTATCCCCCAACCCAAGAGAGGCCACTGTGTTCTATTTCCAAGAGGTGAAACTTGGCAAAGAATTGCACTTTTACATCTCACACAGTTTCCCTAAGCTATGATTTACCCTCAGTGCCAAACAGATGTAAGGCACATATTGAGAACTCCAAGGGGATGGCAAATCATCCAGCCTCCCTCCTAGATCGAAAAGATTAACAAAAATGCAGAAAACAACACTAATTAAGCAGTGCTCAGCCAACCTTCGCATTTGAGCATATCCGTTTTGTCTGTGCTGCAAGCTTCTAGAAAGCTGCAGAGCTGAAGCTGCTTATTCACAGTGTGAATCGTGACAGCAGACCAGTAAGACCAACAACAATGTCAAACCATAATTTTAGAAACTGCTGATGTAGAATGATTGTATCTTCACTGTCACTAGCTGCCAAGACAAGACACCTACTAGCCTAACAGTATTTGTGCTGCTGCAGGCAGCTCCCTATCAGGCAGCTGCCACTTCACTGAAGCTACTCCAGGACTGGAGAGCACTCATCTTTCTTGATAGGCAGGGAGGCCAAAGACTGAGAGATATGGAAACAAATACACTCTCACTTCTGATAACAAGCTGACCTGCCAGAGTGGCAGGAAGGTCCATTCTTCATCTCCATTATAATTTTTTTTTTAGAGAAAACATGACAGATTTCAGCAGCTCAGGCAAAACAGTTCAGATTTTACTCAAGCAAACTTTTATCACTGCATAGTGAAGGTCAGAAGACTGAGGATGGGATGATAAAGTTAGTGTTGAAATTTCAGTAACACTTCGTTTTGGTTCCAAAAAAGTGCCTTGCTTCTCTGCCCCCCACCTCTCCCCCCCACCCCGGCCTTGTTTTTCCTCAGAAACAATACACTTTAAAACATGAGGCCCCACGGCAGTTAAGAGTCTAAGCACTGCTATGACACCAGCTACTAATGGACACCACCCAATTTGCTTCAATCCAGAAGCAGATCATTTTGGAGACCCAAGTAACAATAAGGTGCACATACACCAAACTCCTGACACCTTAACCAAAATAGGTTGATCAACCAATTGGTTAGTCACTTCGTGACTAACAAAATAGGCATAACTAGTACTGTGTGCTTTCCATGTCACTCAGACCCTACAGTAAAGGCACAGGCAAGGGGTTTAACAGTTTGAGAGGTGTGTGTGTATAAATACGCATGCAAGAATGCCCTCCCCAGAACAGCATGGATAGATGACTCTCAACAATAACATATGCCTGAATATACAAATTAAACACCTTCTAGCTGAGCAAGATGATGACAGTTTGGGATGCTGTTTGGAGGAAAAGCTATAGCTGATCTTTGGTCATTTAAAAGAGATCTCACATAATGCCAACAGAACTGATAAAACTCACATATAACCCAAGAAAGGTTCCAATGACTTTACCAGACACAACAGAAATGAGCAGGCAGTGTAAAGAAGCACATACAAATGGCTGTTTTCTCTTTGATTCACAATATTTAGACTGTTATTTCCAGCCCAGATTAAACAAATAGGTGTTATGATACTATTGTTAGGCTAGATGTGTAAACACACTCCTGCACTTTTGGAAGCAGGCCAGCCAGCTCAACAAACAGGTTACAGAAGTAGCGGCCAAGAGGACCTGCTGCCTGGGTTCATCCGCTGGGCTGTTGTGGAGAAGGAGCAGGGGGTGGGAAGGAAGAAAACAGTGCAGAACAACAGTAGAGCAAAATATGTTGTGAACATGCTGGGTTTATGTAGAAGGTTTCTTAAGTAAAAAACAAAAACAACCAAAGCTCAGGAGCTGGTTCATAGTCAGCAAACTAACTCCTGAACATTTCCTCTGGAGACAGATCAAGCAGCTTCAAGGAAAGCAGTGAAAGGAAAAACAGTGCTCAAGGCACAAATCACCATCAACAAAACTCTACTCAGTAGAGAAAAACTATTTGTTTTCTTTATGAACAAAAGTATAAGGACAAAATAGACAGTCTGAATAGTCCAAATCTCCCACTTAGTCTCTAATGAGAAAGTCTCTTCAAGTGATTCAGCACTTGACTCAAATTTTTTTGTTCTACTCAACATTACTGAAACTGACATTGAAAAAAATTATTTCCCCCCTCATTTCAATCAAGGGAGAAAGGTTTTGAGACAAGGTATTGACAGTTGTTTACTATGATGTTTCATTTACAGATAAGAGTTGAAAGCAAGTACATATGAACCTGAGATGATGGATTTTTCAGGTATTACAGCCAGCCTATATAAACGAAGAAAGAGTCTTACATAGGAAAGGCAGAGTAACAAATCTCTATAAAAAAAACAATGGATTCATCTTCCTACACCCTGTCTTTGTGAACCCAAAGTCGCTTATCTGTTCCAAGGGCAAGGACCCTACAAGCTCATTTTCTAAGTGGACCTAACATGTAGAAAGAAAAAATCCACATAGAGAGGTCAAATCAATAACTCATTCCATTTGAAAAAGCCTTGTGAGATTTCTCATGTATTGTTCTTTTCCCTCACAGTAGATGCTCTGGGAAGAGTAAGCAGGGTTGCACTAGTACTAACAAAGGAGGGTTGAATTTTCATGTCAAAACACTTGCCTTGTTTTACTGGAAATGCCCCATAATCTTCACTGACAATACAGCTGCACACCAAGGTTCTGTTTTGTCCACAAAGCAACAAGTAACTACTAAGTAGTGCCACTGAGTGCCCTGAAACATCTCAGACTTGACTGAAGCCTTGACCAAAGCTTGAGATCCTTAATTTAGCCAGCATACTTAGAGACCAAGCTGAAGTTGAAATGGAGAATATTTCCATGCCTATACATAATGGAAATTGTATCCAGCAGGCAATTCACCTCTGTCTACTATACAGAAAAACATACTTAACTGCACAGAAGTAATGCTTTGTGAACACTTCAAAAAAGGAAGAAAAGCACAACAAACAAATTTCTCAAACTTGCCAGTTCATTTGTTTTCTTATCCATTCAGTGTTTGATAAAACACAGCTTGATTTTGCATATAAATTATTGGCCTGCCTCCTATTTGCATATCACTGCCAGTCAGTATAACCTTGGATTTTAAGATCATACAAGATAATGTCTCCTATCAGCAAGTTATGTTATTTTTACTCAATTAGGAAAATTAAACCTGAAAACTTGGTGTGTACCTGCTGTGCTGATCACATTCCTCAGCATATTGTTGTCTACAAGCTGTTATGAACTTACACAATTTTTTTTAATATATATTTTTTTTTTAAATTTTTTTTTTGTCCGATACAGAATAAAAGATATTTCTCTGCTACTTCACACACTGGAACAGGTTGTCGTAGATTTTGGGGTTGGTTTTTCAGTGGGTTGTTTGATTTTTTGATACCAGATCCTAAGTAGCATTTAGACAAAGATCCCCTCCTAGTTGAACTGCTGAATGAACAGCCCACATTTGACAGCAGAGCTCAGAAGATACTACCCTGCTGCAGTTCCCTTGCTGAAGGTAGAGTTTCTGTGCTTTTGTCTCACCGCGTGTTAATCTTATACAGCACTTTCTCCATGCAACAGAAATGGAGCAACTGCTCACAGCACACGGTGGAAGTTAGGAAAGTTTTCCTCGGTTTGTCCCTGTGGTCTGCCCCCCAGCAACAATAGCTATGGCCAAGCTTAGAATACTAGTCTTAACTCTCCAAAATTCCCTTCAAGTAACCCTTGCACTGTAAATGCTGCAGCACCAGAGCCTTCAAACTTGAAACGTTTGTTTATCATTTCAGCTTGCAAAACAAAGCTGGAGAATATGACTGGTCAGGTACACCATTTTTCATTTGAAATTCGAGGCTTTTCAATGAGCTTCTTAAAAGCAGCAGCACATGGAGTCAGAATTTGCCTAACGTCAGTTGCAGAATGGGCACGTGCTGCCTGTCACATAATTTGCCACGCACAGCGCAGAGAATAAGAAATGCCACTTACACTACACCTCATTGTAACTCAAGACAAAGCCAGCCTTCAGAACAAAACATGGTTATCTCATAAAAGCAGAGCTGTGATACACACTGTGACAGTCCCCTTGCTGCAGGGACATAGGAAGTTACACAAAGCAGCAACATACACTTTCAGCCTGAATACTACAGAATTTCAAAGAGCAGCAAAGCATGATAAAAGCAAACCAGCACAACCCTGACACTGACCTCAAAATAAAACACTAATAGTCAGAATCTTACTTTGAAACACAGAAAGATGGGACATGCTTCATCAGCCTTCAGCTGCTGCAGGTTATCTAGGAGCAAAACCCCAGCAAGATCTCCATCTCAGGATCACTCCAAGGAGAGTTCTACACTTATTTAGCATCAGCTCCCAGCAGCAATACAACTGAAAGCTCTACAATCTGGTAGACTCAGTGAAGGTTTTAATCATCTAATGAGATTACCTCATCCGTGTGTGGTTTCACAATGCAGTCTCAATGGTAGCCCATTATGCCAGTCCCCTGACATGCAGTATCAATCATGCTAATCGGCTTACTCTGCTATCACTCCTACAGCTAGCTGGCTGCCACACACAGAAACCAAAACCATGCGCAGGATAAAAAGAGACTGTAAACTAAGCACTGCCACAGCAGTACACAAAACATTGCTAGCTTCAATCCTAAAGCTTAAAGTCACTAAGACAACACATTACATGCTACGTGTTTGATTTTGTGTGTTCTACGCTCAACCACAGCCAGGTCCAACAGCTCCCTTTTGGAGAACAAAAGTTGACATGTAACGAATCATGTGTTTACAGTTAAATTACACATTGGGCAATGATAAAGTTCCAGAGAACATAAGCAGCTCCCTTTTCTGAAGCATGAGTTTTCTCATTTACCACAAGGAGCTCAGGAAGAACAGTACACTGGCTGCTTTACTGTTACCTATATAAAAATACTATAGTAATTACCACTGTTTGCCTACCAAAGAAAGAAGCATCCAACCTCAAAGGAACATCAGACGTGTACAAATAAAACTCACTGTATTTGACAGACGAGGCTAATGAGAAAATGTAAATATGAGGACTAAACTTAGTCCATATTTTGTTATTCAGCTGTAAAGGGAAAAAACAGCTCTGAGTCCTGATATTGCTGGATCCCTGTGTTACCTACTCTTTTACACACAGTTTAAAAGAGCTCAACACTAAGCAGCTCAAAAGACAAAACAAGCCCCTCTAGCACCAGCATTTTCTACAACAGATATTAAGCAGCTTCCCCAAAGAAGCACATGAATCACAGCCAGAACTCTAAGATACACCTGTTAAATTAGCACTACCTTAAGCACTGGTCTCACTCTTTTTACACTTGTCCCAAGGCACATCAAGATATTTGTGCCACTAGAATTTCTGCTGCATCCATCATCTAGTCCAGAGGGTTGGACTAGACAACCTTTGGAGGTCCCTTCTGACCCAAAGCATTCTATGATTCCATGATAAGAAAAGCCACACAAGCACAGAACAGATATTAACACCTACCCATCAACATGTGGGTTTTTTAAAGGCTGTATCCAAATTTGACCAGGGACTGAAACAGGTCTTCCTAACCCCAAACACCTTCTCTAATGTATCTTTTAACCATTAGTTGTTTTCAATAATATGAAAGGGTAGGAATATAAATAATGGAGTCCAAATGAGGAAATATGGATATTGTCTTTAGGTCATATCTGGGTTGGAAATATACAGAACCACTTACAACTCAATACAATCTGTAAAGGGTAAAAATCTCAAAACGAGGAAAAAAAAAAATCAAATTAATTGAAAACAAAACCCAAGCAACCAACAAAAAGACAGAAAAACACACACAGACAAACTAACGCAAAACAACTTTGTGCTATTACAAATTTGCTGCTGATTATCAGCCCATTCTGCTGGACCAAGCATCCCTAAACTCTCCTGAGAGCATCTTGGTTCAGTGCCAGGATGCTCATTTAAAATGGGAACATAAAAAGGCAAAACCAACAGAGCAATCTCTGGGAAAGAAAAAAAAAAAAAAGTCTTTTGATCTTCTTATGCATATTAACTGCCTTCTAAGCAACTGACTCAGTTGGCCCAGCTAAAGCCAGGATCTCACTGAGGACTCCCTGCCTTGCTGAGCAATCCTTCTCTTTTTTTTGGGAAAAAAAAAAAAAATACCAATAAGGTAACCTTTTGGCATTTGACACTGCAGACAAAACATCATATTTTTATAAGGCATCTATGTTTCCTCCTCTGCTTTTCCACAAGTGTACTCCATCCATGCAGTTCAGTAACTTCAGGTAGTTCTAGGACATTATCTTTACACATCCTAAGTGAAGGCAAGTAATTCTCTGCTCCAAATAAGAAAACAAACGACTTAGGACTGGCTTAACCCTGCAGACTAACTCTCCAGAAGAGAACACAAAAGTGACTGGGTAGAGTCCTGATCCTCTTGTCTAGATTTGATTCCTTTTATACCAAGTTAATGCTTTTTTTTTGGTTTCTCAAACTTCCAAATGAAAGAAGGCCAAGACTAGGATTAAGTCAGTATGGATTTATGAAAGGCAAATCATCCCTGTCCAACCTGAAGAAATGACAAGCTATGGGGAATATGGGAGAACAGTTAATTTTCATTACCTTGACTTCAAAACAGCTTTCATCATGGTCTTCCATGACATTCTCATGGATAAACCAGTGAAATACTGGCTAGATAAGTGAACTGAAAAGTGGACTGAAGAGTGTCTGAGCTTCCAAGCTCAAAGGCTTGTAACCAGAAGCACAAAATCCAGGTGGAAAGCAGTTATTGTTGATGCACCCCAAGCAACAGTACTGCTGAACATCTTCACTAAGGAGGGGATGGACTGCACCCTCAGCAAGTTTGCAGATCACAGAGCAGTAACCAATGCACCACGGAGGTGCTCAAAAGGTCCTGAGCAACCTGCCACTGCTCTGAGCAAGGGAGGTGGAGTACATCTCCAGAGGCCCCTTCCAGTCTCAGTAATTCTGTAAATATTTAACTCATCAAGCAACTATCAAATACTGTATTTGTTGACTGGTTCGAAGTTTTATTTTTACAGTTCACATAAGCAAATCCTTTCCCATCAAAATAACATTTACTGAGCAAGAGTTTTCTGGAGACAATAATATTTACTATTTAAAAAGCAATTTTAAATGGTCTGTGAGACAATACAGTGAGCACAGAACCCTGGCAGTGCACAAGCGTCGTTTTTAATCTTCTTCACCCTTAATACTTAATTATGTCCCATCCAGCAACTTTACATGTTTCCAGATTCAAACAGTACTCCAAAAGTTTGCTAATAGCCTTCTGAAACCAAGATGTTCCTTTCCTGTTCCAAATATAGTTCCTCTTGAAAAAAAAAACAAAACAACAAAACCAACCCAACAAACACCACAAAGCAAAAATCAACAAAACAACAACAATGAAGGGGGGAAAACCAAACCAGCACTTAAATGCCTCTCAGGGTCCCTCAGCCTCGCTACTGGAGGAATTTAACAGGGAGGAGGAGAGGGAAGGACATCTTTCCTAAGCAAACCAGTAATTATTTTCTCTCCTTTTCTCACACAACACTCTGCTTACAAAAGATATCCAGGACAAAAAGTCATTAGCACAACCAGTTAAAACATGATTTACCTAAGACAATACTATAATGGGAGATGTTAAGCAACCTAAAGCTTTGAAATTCATTGGTTGGTTTATCTGTAATACGATTTCTGTTTCCATAGGGATCCAAAATGCTTATTGAATGAAAAGTCAAAAAAAAGTATGAGTTGTACTCTCAGTGTGGAAAAGATACCAAAGAGAGATCAACTTCATGTGAAGTTTGTCTTAAACATCCCAAGTTTGCTTAATTCCTTTGATGTACTATAAAATTGTCATTTAGATAGAAGAAATCCTAAGCCCAGGTGGGAGAGTCACCTAAAGCCCAAGGAAGCTGCATTAGGATGAAAGAATTCATTTGTAATACTGGAGTGCAGACATGAGGTTTCTGTCACTCATTTATCGGGGTACCATTATTTTCCCACGATCACTTTTGTACTTCACAGCAGAAAAGCACTCTCAAACTAGCACACTGTATTGCTGACTACACACAGGCTGAGCACCATTCAGATAACCAAATACTCATTCATCATGGTAAAACACTAATGAACCACCAGGAGTGCTCAGGGGATAAAGGAAAACATGATGCTCTGGGGAAAAAAAAGTTTATTGAACTGTCATGGTTCACCTTTCTGCTCCTTTTTCGTGAGGATATGGAATGATGAAAGAGCAATAGGGAAGACTTCATTCATGCAGGTGACCTACCATGACAAGGGACTAGGACTAAACTAAGAAATAGCCTTTGTTTTGAGAGAAACTAAGTAGCAAATTCATGCAATACTCGAATTTTGTTATTTTTATTGATCTCCTAGTTCCTAAAACACTTTTCCTGGTGCAAGGCGGCCCATATAAGCGTGATCAAGTTGCACACACAGGTTAGTAACAACCAGTAACTGGAATAGAGAGAGATACAGGAAGAAACTGATTTGGAGCACAAGACAAGAAGGCAACAGATTTGTGAACTGCAGTTTCTAAAAGAATTAAAAAGTTTTCTGATGACTGCCATATATCAAGAAATTTTTAACCTCAAGCTTGGTACATAGATCCATAATGATGCCTGGTGTCTGACAAGTCATTCAGGGCCATAAAAACGTGTTATTTCTGACAGATTTCTTGTTGGTCAGAACCTACAGATTGCTCCACGCTTCTAACCAAAGCTGTGCAACAGGCACAAATTTTGAAAGAAGGTTTTAAGAAATATCTTCCCACCTGACAGTAATTTCTTTCTGACTCCATTATGATGAAGCAGAGTATGAAGCTGTACTGGAACTTACACCCACAGAAAACTTTAAAGATGAGAAAATGCTTCTGGAGATGGACATTTGACCACATTACGTATGGGATTGGGGTTGTTTGGGTGTTTTTGTAATTTTGCATATTTATAAGAGTCTGTCCTGGGAAAGTGCAGGTGCTCCTTAGGCCAGTGAGCTTTCAAACCTCACCTACAGGATTTACAATGGATACAGTTCAGAACCACAAACCTCAGCGTATATGCTGCACGGCACCGCCAAGACCACGTCTGTAAAAAGGCATATCTGAGCCTGCCCTTGCAGTTCCTGTCTAGCACAGAGAAACCTGAAGTGAACAGCACCAGACAAGACACATACACACAGGTTGATAAACAACCTGTACTTGAACAGCTCACAGTAACGAAGCCTGATCACTTCTACTGATACTCTCCCCTACCCAGCTCTCTCAGACAGGTGAGCAGTGAACAACCATTATCAGGGGACAGACCATCAGAAGAGTAACAAGCTCTGGGGCGTTGCCTAACTAATAGTCTAAATAAGAAGCTGGCCTAGACAAGTCTTCAGAGGCAGCAGCGCTCTAGCAGAATGAACCCTACACCTAAGATCTTGCTAATAAGCAACCTGCGATATCTTCTAATCCCTGTAGCACAGATTCAGGCCTGAAAACAAAGGATAACATCTTTTTAGCACTCTGCCTCCTGCCCCTAATTTCTGTTATACATTATTACATACAGAGATATGGTATGCATACATCAGAAACAACATGATTTTACAATTAGAAATTACCAGCATTTGGCAAGAGAGGGATTTCAGTCATTGTTCCAAGATTCCCCAGCAATCACTCATTACCATATGAATTCGAACTAGGCAAGACTTCGTGGTATGAATCTAGAGTCAAGAAGCAAACCAGAGCAGTTGCATTACTTCAACTTGATTGAAAGCACACTTGAAGTATTGCATGAAGTGCAGTGGGGTTTGTGGAAGAGGGAGAAATACTCAAGTGCATAGATGAAACAAGAGACAAGACATATGCATTGGTAAGCTGTTCCAGGTGCAATGTATGGGAGAAACAGACCTGTGAGGAAAGGGAAAACTGATTCCTCAGCCCCAAGAAAGATGCCACAAAATCGCATTAGCAAGCAGTAGTACACCATGTGTATTTGTGCAAAGCCCTGCCTGGACGGGGCAAGCTCTGTGCCCCCTTCAGCTCTGAAGGGAGATGCAGCACACACCCTTACTACCTACTGAACATACTTTGAGTGGCACAGTTTTTAGAGGGCATCTGCAGGAAAGCTCTCTGTACAGACTGCATGCGGTTACGTCTTTGATACTTTGTCTTTGTGATTCTGCCTGAAAAGGGAAAACCAGTTTTATTTATTTATACTTGATCAGAGGCACCTCTTAAAAGGACCATGAAAAACAACTCTAGCTCATCCTTCAAGAATCTCCCCGCAGCTGTGGATGGGTGCATAAACGCTTGCAGACATGTATTCTGAAAGGAGAGGGAGAAAAACAATTGATTTCCTGCAAGTGTAACGTCCTGTTGTTTTTCCGAGGTGAGCTGCAGAGTTATCACAATCCCAGATGTTTACAAGGGGAAGGAGAAAACTGCAGTAACTTTGCACAGGATGAGCCAGATGACTGCCTAAGCACATTATTCCAAACTCAAATTCAATGCTCCATGACTTTTTTCTATAGGGGCTCTCTGTTGCAAATGCTGGAATTGCAAGCTGGAGGACATTAGCAAGCATACATCTGAGTTTCCAGCCACTTCAAGTGTGTATGAGGCAGTGAACTTATACAAAGTATTTTTAGACTTCCTGCAATCAACTGTCCTCCCGGCATTGCTCAATCTGCACACTTGTCTGAATTATGCAGTTGTGCTAACATAGGCTCCAATTTTAAAGTTCCACTTCTCTGTTTTCCATGAAATAAGCACTGTCAAATTTGCTCCTGCAAGAGGTTGAATCAGAAATGATTAAGGGTCATCTAAGCTAAACCATATTGTGTAAATGCTTATTAATTTATACTTGTAAAAAGTAATTTGTTTTATCTACACAAAATAATTGTGTAAACTGAACAAAACACTGGTAATGATTGGGTGTGTAGAGAGCAAGAGGTGGCTAAATTCTGCACAGTAAATCTTGCCTTTAGAGAGTCAGACAAGATGAAGGTTCCTCTTCCTAGGAGATGACACAGATATGTTGTAAGGGAAAATAAAGGGGAAAATCTCTTTAAGAACTGTCCTGTTTCCTGGCTTGATTCAGAAGATATTCCACAGCTGAGTTGTTTTGAGGAGGAGTCAGGGAACTGAGTGATGGTTTGGATCATCCAGGCATCTCATGTGTCCAAGAAAGGACCAAGTTCTCGCTTATCAGGGTGTGCATGACAAGCCAGACAGAAGTATTCCAGTACAAGAATAACCAGGGATGGGGTGATTGCTAGAACCACCTAATTATTCAGCAGAATTGAGCAACAAATGACTATTTGATGCAGCTCCAGACTATACAGCATTATAATAAATACTGTCATTAACCATGATTATGCATTATCTCTAATGAAGAAGCTTCAAATGAAGGAGCTTGCAAATTGGCTCTGTCCTACATCTCAGAGCCAACAAAGGAATCTTAGAAGTTTTCTCTTACCAATTTGCAAAACCGGGTGAATAAGCTTTGTCTAGTAAGATGCTGATGACACTTCTTCCATTAAGAAAACAAAAGATGCCATCAAGATGTGGTGCCATGATTTTAAACTGCTACTGATGTGTTTCTTTTGGCCTATGACTGCTCTTAGTGTACTTTAACACTGTGACTGTCATTTACAGAAGAAATTGATTGCCTCTTTTGGCAACTGCCTGAATTCATCAACCCCTCATTATCACCACTATTATTAGAATACTAAATTATAAAAAAAACCCACCACTTTGTCCAAATAATTTTAAAAAAAGGTTTCACAAATTAAAGCTGATATTATTGCCTTTGATTCAAAGCCCAGCTGAAACTGCAATGCAAAAAAAAAGGTACTTAGAGCAAATTTTCCACAGTAATGTCCTGTTATAAAGAAATTCAAATACTTTCTGAAGAAGGAAATCAAAATAATATGAGTTTCATGTAACTAAAGATGACTGTTTTCCTCCACTAAATGATAACAGAAAAATCATTTAAATGAAGCAAACAGTCTCTGGGAGGATGTACTCTAAAAATGGGGAAGAACTAATCAAAACAACCAGAATTACACTGACTGATTCAATGCTGCTGAGGCTTACTACAGCATGTGCACTACATCTCAGATCCAAGACTTGCAAGCAAGATCCAAAAGCCTACAGTTAAAAAAAAAAAAAATTAGGAAAAAAAAACCTCTGAAACCACACACCAAAACCCCACAGAACCTTTTGTATGAGTGTTACTGCTCTGTAATTGGTTCTGTGAATTTGAAGGCATAATGAAAGCAAAGTTCCCCCTGTAAAGTCAGTGCAATTGCTCCTAAAAGCAGAAACAGTGCAGTTATGTTTATTTTCAGTATGAGAACACCAGTATGTGGAATGTGACAGCAATCAAGGTTAGTTTTACCTTCCACTTGAGCTTCAGTGAACACCAGGTACATCTGGACAATACATTAGCTCTGAGTGGTTTCTTTAAACCTAAGTACTGCATGGTGTGTGTGGGGGAAGAAACTATATTCTTTACAGGAAAAAAGGCAAATTCTATAGGACATATCCAAAACCCTTCTCTTTTTTTGCCTATCACAGGGATTTTGTTAAAAGCACAAAGCGAGCCACTTGCCAGATCCATTGATACACTCAGAAGAAACAAAGTGTTTTCCAACAGCCTTGGTACACTAGTGAGCCGTCACAGACTGAAACACAAAGACAAATCACTGCAGTTTTCAAAAGTCACTTTAACAGGAAAGACTGCATTTCCATCATTTATTAGGGTATTTCAGATAGTTTTGACAATCTAAATAGTTAGCAAACCCCTAAAGGGTTTTTTTTTTCCTCCCCTCCACACTAAGTGTTCAAAGGAAACATAACCCATTGGGATTTTTTCATTAGCTTTCTGTGGTATGTTTTCAAACATTCTTCCTTTTATTATTATAGTTCTTAAGGAGAGCTCATAAAAAGGTTATGAGGAACTGCCTGCTTTAAAAGTTGACCAACTTTGTTTAAAGGAAAAGCATATTAAACACTGGTAAATCCAGTTAGTGTTCCACTGCACATCTGAAGTCTCTTTACGTCCAAGAAAAAAGTCACTGAGATTACAAGCGAAGAGAAACATTAAACTCTAGGCTTGAAAAATTATGATAAAAAGACCCTGTTGAGATTATTTCCGTTTTCAGTTTTTGGGGGTTTTTTCCCTCCACTTCAGTAACCTCTACAATATTTTAGCTAAAAAGCTTGACTGAAAAAAGCTTTTCTTTTGGAAAAAGTCAGGGTAAACACGAAAACTTTCAAGATAAACCATGTTGCTACTTCTATTTATTGTACCAGTACCTGCAATGTGCAAAGAACTCCAGCTATGTTTTGGGTTTTCTTTTAATGGGCTTGACTGACACATTTGTAGCTGCACACCCGCCCTTTTGCTTCACAGAGATAATCTACTGACCTTAAACTCCAAATTTGTTGAACTAGACTTTCATCAATGAAAAGCGGTTGCTTAATGACTTAATGGAGACAGACCATTAGCTTACAAAACAGCGTCAGTTTGTCTAACCGGAGAGAAAGAAAAGTTATCCCAGTGGGACAGAAAAGGAGGCTGGTAAGGAGAAGCAAAGAAACGTGAAGCTCGCAAGCAGGGTTTGGACACGTTGAAGATGTCAGGACAGAAAGACAAGACCTACCTTCCCCTCAGCGCTGCCCTCTCACTATCTCTGACTCACATCACTGCTCTGCGCCTTAGAGTGGTCTTCACAGAAGCTGCACATGCAGCACAGGCTGGCCCACAGCCAACAGAGTGACTTCAACTGCTCCATATTAATACGGCCACAGAAGCCATAGGCAGGGGACAGCGAGAAAATGGAGGGGGCTGCACCCTTGGCTCAGCCCCTCCAGCTGCCAAGCGGCAGCTGAGCAAAAGACGGCTCACTCAGGCAGGACCAGCATTGAAGCGTTATCGATCCCAGCACCTGCTGTGCCACCTAACACTGGCCATAGTTTGGTTCAAAACAACAAACGACAGACAGACAAACATCCTCCCTCCCTGCTGGGTGGCTGTCACTGCTCGAACATCAAAGCAAATGCCAGAACCAGTCTCCCCACAGTAAGCAGGTCAAGGTGCTCCAGCCCCATGATCCAGTACCTCCCATGGACACTTGACAGGCAGAACTTCTCCCTGGTAAAGGGTAAGACTAAAACGACTGACTTTAAAAAGGCCTTCATAGTCTCAAAGAGATAAAATGCACTAAATTCCTGCAATAAATTATCTTGCACATTCTGCGCTATTTCCTGATACACGAACTGTTCGGTCAAAAGCTTAAAGGTCAAATTTGCATCAATAGCCTCGCCAAGAAGTTTTCTACAGAGAAGAGAGGGGAGGAGAAAAGATTAACAAACCAGACATCACAACAAGAATCCAGTATTTTATATTTTACACAAGACAAACTCACAGTGTAGAATCAGTCTTAAGAGGTGAGTTATGAGTTTTAGTTTAACCAATATTCTTTATTTTACCTTTGCCTTTCTAATCAGTGATATTTCTTTTCTCCAGTACTACCTGGAAAGCCTTTTCTTTAAAAAGAGGGGAGGGAGATTACTGACTGTCTCAGTTTTAATCCTTCCTCACTCTCCCACACAGAGAACAATGTTTTTTCCTTCAGGACACTTCACAAGTACTTCATTATGTCAGAATATTTTTTTTTCCCCCAGTATATATAAAAACCAGCTCCTCACCATTTGTAACTCATTCACACTGCAGCCAAGCATTTTACCACAGAAGTTTAGAAGTAGGGATACTGCTGTTAAGAGATAGCTCTCTGAAAACTTCCGTTATTATAGCACACTTAGGCAAGTAACCACATGGAAGTGTCCAATACAATGACTTACCTATGTCACCTGCAGATTTCTAATGAGCCCACACAGGTTTGTTTGGGTTTTTAAACAGTTCTGTTTAGCGAAGGATACAAGGAAGCATCTGCCATCTTCTAGGACCAGCACACACCATTAAGAAAACTGAAAACATGAATTACTCCAACCTGTCTAGTTCACAGTTAATCAGGAGTGCCTAACATTAAAATGTCTCTCAGTCAACCAGCTGGTATTTTAGAGAGATCACATTCACACTAAAGCTGATATGCTGCCCCACTCTGATGAGGAAGGAAAAAGGAAGAGCATAGCCACATGCGTGCCTTGTTTTCACATCTCACACTGTCAATAACGCCTTCCAAGAACAAAACACTCAGAAAGGAAAACCTTGTCTCAATGCAGTCTGGCACTGTTTTGCAAAGCAAACAGCAGCTAGCTGTTACAGCTTAGTACTACTTTTGCAGTGATCAAGCCATGAGCCATGCACAACTAACATTAAGAAAGACTTCTCACAGTAGCTGCTACTCCATCCCCCCTCAGCTTCACCTGAGAAAAGCCGCAAGGTATGTACCCAGCATTGCTAATGCCTGTCATACACCAGTGCAGCTGTGCTGCCTGGCACAGGAGCTGCAGAGCCTTTACTACATTCAGCCCTTCCCTCCCTGCTACAGAAGTAGGGAAAGATTGAGAACTCAACACTTTCTCCACAGCTTGCTTCAGCTTTCCCCCTTGTAAGGTCACCACTTACCCCAGGACATTGATTTAGCCCTGCACAAAAAAAAAAAAACAAAAACCACCAAATCCCACCAACAAAACCTACCCATCACACCACCCTGTTACCATCAGGTGCTGTGATCCACCAGAAAGCATTACTGAAATTCCCCAAGAGAGCAGATTCAGCCCAGCTGACAGCAACTGTAGGTCTGAAAGACATATTAAAAAGCAATCAAGCTGATTACATTATGCATCAAAACACAGTTAAGTGGCACAGTTTTGCTGCAACATTAAAAGAACATCTGATCTTCCCCTGAAGAAATACGGTTTAATTGTCAAGATATAGGCAAGGAAAGAGAAAAAATGCAATGGAAGACAGGTTTTCTTCAGTAGTTTCTGGATTATAAGGCTGAGGTTTCCCACACTAAGTGAAAGCTTTGTGGAAGCAAAGGGTGAATTTAGTGACCTTGCCCTAGGCAGATGGAAAAGGCTATAACATTACTAAGTTCTCCTATTTCTTTTCGTTTTTTTTTTTTTGTTTGTTTGTTTGTTTTCTCAGGTACAAGTTATTCCTGCCACTCCCTTCTCCCCAGGTGTAGGCTCACTCCTAAAGCTCCTAGTAAAACACCTCTCCTCTTTTTGCTGTTGGAGACAGCTACTCCTTAAGTTTCTACACTCAGAGCCCAAAAGAACAAAAGCTTCTGTCCAAAGCAGAAGCATTTTTTAAGTCAGAAGAGGAATACAGCAGAGATGAGTAACAGAGAAAGAAGTCCATCTACATAGCTTGTTCTACAAAACCATTTTTTCCTCAAGATGTCATCCAACAAGGCAGCAAAGAGCTCCATTGTGGATGCGCTACATTTCTGCTGCAGACAAAAAATTCACACGCACATTTCCCCATAGCAACTACAAACTATGAGTGGTGACAGACTTGTAGAAGAACTACGTTGCTCAAGAAAAGGGAGGAGAAGCATATGAAGAAAGGACACTTGTCAGAACTTCATCTGCCTTTCCAAATGCAAAAGCTTCACTGGATCCAAATAAATTTTTGAGCCCTTAGAGATTCAACCTAACAGAGAAGCATCTGCTGTAGATACCAGCCAGTCACCAAACAGTATGGCCTGAGCTCCTCAGCAGGAGTGACAATGCACACAAGCCGATGGGGAAGACTTTAGATAGCTCTTGCTTATCCAATTTGCCAGCCTAGTACAGCAACTTCAAATAGGAGCACTCCTGCTGCTTTTAATTGAAGAGTTTCTATCCCAAGTTTCCTCCAAGTTCTGAGTGCTTGGCTAAGGGAGACAATCGTAGTTTAAGTCAAAACAGCTGCAGAGAGTGAGAGACATGACAAGTTTGTGCACACTTCTGCCTACCTTTGCATCAGTACTAACTTGGTATGTTTTTTTGCTCTGAAGGCCTAGAGGAACTTATGGATTAATACTGTGAGCGTCAAACTTATGCTCAGGTTCAAGGCAGGACAAAGATTAATGAGGAATATTAAAGTATGCTTTGTTGGACCACCAAGTCTGAGAACCTCACAAAGGTCCAGAACTATGATTCTGAGGCTTCAGTATTTCAGCCTAGAATGAAGTGGTCCTTGGATGTTTTGCAGCCATATGTTACGCAGTGCACCCATCACTCACAGGGCATTTGGACCATCCTGCTGCCTACTTTTAGACATTGTTTTCCTGTTTAACTCAAGAGGACTTTGCTGAGCCCTCTTACAAACAGTGATGCCACAAGACAATTCTAAAGACTACAGCATCCTAATAAGTATTGCATTTCTAAGATACAGAATTTCTTGGACAGCCAAGAAGATGAAAGAGGAATAATTTATGCCAGACTTTTCTCCCAACACAGTACTAGCAGTCTATGGGTTCTATACACAACCTTGCATCATGTCTGTGGAATAAAATGCAATAATTCTCCAATGTTAAAACACCCCAAACAAACAAACAAAACAGGGAAAAAAAGTGTCCCACAAAGCTTCTTTCCACAGATACAAGAAGTGGACATCTCCTCTTCCAGTACAGTGAGAAAAACTACCAAAGAAGTGGTTAAGTCAGATAGCATGCTGACAGGAAAGGTTCCATGTTTCAGCATTGCAAAAAAATCCCAAAGCAAACAAATAACAGAAAAGGAAATTCTGCTTCCATGCATCAGGCCTGAGCAGGAACATTCACTAACAAAGCCTTCTGAGTCAAGTAATAACTTCAACACAGAAGTTATTCCAAGCTAGTTTTTGAGTTATTTGGTTAAAAGTCTTTGCATTTTGTATCACAAACCAACTAATGAGATCCCTTCCAAAACCCCACCCTTCCCTGCACGCCGAAAGTTCACAAATTTGAAATTCTAGCCCCATCCTGGATTAACAATTCACTGCTCTGTCACCAAGTCATATTTCGCAACCAGTCTTTAATGTATTCACATGAAGAACTGTCTATAAAATCCTAAGCTGCCAAAGCCTGCTCTGATGCTCCCACTCTCATGTAGGACTGCAGTGCAGTCTGAAGGCAGAGACACAGAAAAGGGCCGCATTACCAGGGGCCCAGGTATTTTTCTGCTATGGCTGTAGAGGTATCTATTGATTTAAATCCAAAGATTCACAACATGTCAGTAAGTCTCAAGCGGAATCAATGAAGTTATTTGTCTCATTTCATTCTTACCTCATGAATTAAGGAAAAGCTGCAACTATTAATCGAAGATCAGCCCACCAATACACTACTGCAAGAGGCTGCAGATACATAACTTTTGGCATATACACTGATGATAAAGAAACGAACTCTCCAGAGTACAGTAGTCGAGTCTATAAAGAAGCCAAACCATAGTTTCTCCTGTCTAAGAGTATGCTGGAGTCTGTGTGTGCTTAAATACTTCAGATTTTATGCCTGCAGATACTTCTGAGGCTTGTCAATAGCAAAACTGATTTCTGAAAACAAGGAAAGCTGTAAACAACCTGAAATGTAAAGGCTAATAATCACAGTATCAGCAAGGTTGGAAGAGACCTCAAAGATCATCAAGTCCAACCCAATAATGAGCATTTGTCTTCACGATTTCTAATATGATAGCATAAAATTCAAAGATAACAAATTTTGAATAGCAAAGCTATTAGAAACAAAGCTCTTGGAAATAACATCACAAAGGAAGAGTATTTATAGGGTCTGCAAATGGAAAACAAGACAGTCAGTGAAGCGGTTCTTGCACAGTGAAATGAAAAATAAAACTCAGAAAGGAGGAAAAGGCAGTAAAGCTGTTAAAAACAAGGCTCCAGTACTTACTCCTCTGTCATGTTACTGTGAAAGTGTTTTATTGGGGTTTGTTTCTGTTTGTTTGGTTTGGGGTTTTGTTTGTTTGTTTTGTTGTTGTTTTGTTGTTTTTTAGTCCAAAACTAGTGCCTTTTTTTCCTCTCCTTACCTGTTCCAGTTTTCATAAGTGCCTTTCCCAGTTTTCATAATTAAACCCATTAAATAAATAATTATACAGCTATGACGCATGTTGCTATGGCAAGGATTGCGATAGCAAAGATTCAAGCTTTTATGACTTCACCACAAGGTCACACAGAAGCCTGTGAACAAGAAAAATGCGTGGTGAAAAAGGTTACTTCCATTAGCATCAACTGCAAGGCAAGATACTAAGACGAAGTGCGTATGTCCACACTTCGGAGAGTGGTTTGAAGCAGGAGTGCTTCATTTGTCACGCCAGGCTGCACAACAAGTCACTGAGGAAGACAAACGTGACCAGTGACTATCTCACCCTTCTGGTTTAGTCTGAAAGGTATGGTAGCACAGCCCTCAGACACCACGCTGGCCCCAGGGCCACCTACATTTATTTGCTCACTAACCCAGTTGGAGGCTCTTTTGCCTTTCAAAGTATCTATAAAAATAAAAGACTGATCTTTAGAGTGCACCTTTAAAGTGCTGTTCCAGGAAGGCAAACACCACAGCCCGCCTTCCCACAGGAACATGGACACCCCCTGTGCCTGCCATTCTCCCCCAGCAAAGCCAAGGGCAGCCCAGCTGGGACACACACAAGGTGCAGAAGCAAACGAGAGGTACCAGCCCAAAGCAGGTGGGCAGAGCAGGAGAGTCAGCTGCACTCCATAGCTGTGCAGTGGTCTCCTTGGAAGGCATCACCCAGCGTAAGGCTGGGCCTCACCTTGGCCTGAGCTGAGGAGGGAAGGAGGAAGAGGGGAGCAGGGAGCAGCCTTCAGCCCAGTACTGCAGAATGTCTGAGGGAAGGTTTTCTTTCCCTCAGATTTAAACTGGATGTTAGGAGGAAGTTCTTTCCAGGGAGGGTGGTGAGACACTGGCACAGGTTGCCCAGGGAGGCTGTGGATGCTCCCTCCCTGGAGGTGTTCAAGGCCAGGCTGGACAAGGCCTTGAGTAATCTGTACTAGTGAGAGATGTCCCTGCCTATGGCAGGGGGTTGGGACTAGATGATCCTTAAGGGCCCTTCCAACCTTACCATTCTATGATTGCTGCTCAAATTTCCTCAAAACCCAGTCACGCTCTCCCTGTGCCTCACAGTCACTGAAGACCATGACATCCCTGATGAGAAACAATCTGCCCGTTGGCCTGCAGCTGCTTGAAGCACACTGTTGCAAGCCTGGCATCAGTCCCTGGGGTGACAGATGCCACTGTGCCTCACTCACAGGTGCACAAACACCAGTTTCAAATGGGAAGCATAACTTAAGGAACTATTTAGTGTGAAGAAGAGGAGGCTGAGGGGAGACTTTCTTGCTTTCTACAACTCCCTGAAAGGAGGTTGGAGCCATCTGGGTGTCGGTCTCTTCTCTCAAGTAATTAGCAATAGGATAAGGGGAAATTGCCTCAAGTTGTGCTAGAGGAGGTTTAGATAGGCTATGAGGAACAGTTTCTTTATGAACAGAGTGGCCAGATGTTGGAACAGGATTCCCTGGGAGTTGGTGGAGTCACCGTCCCTAGAGGTGTTCAAAAAGCATTACAAACATGGCACTTCAGGGCATGGTTTAGCGGGCATGGTGGTGTTGGGTTGACGGTTGAACAGGATGATCTTAGAGGTCTTTTTCAACCTTAATGATTCTGTGATTCTAATCTAAAGCAAGGTGCCTCCAACATGTTACTATTTTTACCTCTAAGTCTTGCCCTAAAAATGTATGCATGGGGGAGGAGGGGAAAAAAAAGGGAGTACCTAGTGGGGTGTCAACTAAAAAGTTCTAATCAAATACATATATCTATTTCAAGGCAAATAAACTGCTTTGATGCTGCTCCATGGCAAAGTCTACAACTTAACACAGAGGATAAGGCAGACTTTCACATTTGGAGAAGAGGAATTAGAGATGAAGAAAGCACACACTTGTACTGAACTTTCAGAACAAGTTATTCCAGTTTAACATTTTTGTTCCTGAACTGATGTAGCATAAATAAGAACCAATGAACTAATGAAATGCAAAGCTTATCCTGAAGCATGAAAGTATTATAATTGTGCTGTGCTTTGCTAATTTTAGAAGATGAAGAAGAATGACTCTACTATAATAAGTCAAATGTAAATATACAAGGCCATCCAATCACCCGTACTGTATTCAGTCCAATTATTCAACTCTTCTCCACATCTTCTCAATCTAAGACAACAGGAGTAGCAAGGATTTCCTCTATGACTTCCAGCTTGCTAGATAAACAATATCTACTGTATTCCAGAGGGGAGTTTACCAGTTACAATTTCTTTTACTTCAAGGCTGAACTTCTGCCGATAGCTTTCTCCACCCCAGACACACAGAAACGTCAGCATCGTCATAGTGCTCCAAGGCCCTCGCTGACTCCACCATCACCTCTGCATCACAGGACAAATACAGATTTTCACCATTATGGTACCCACGAATTGGGCTGACATCAGTGTAGGGTGAAGGCTGCAATTTCTTAGATGACACTCAAAGCAACTGGACTGAAAACGTTAAGTAATGAAAAAAAAAGAAAGCAAAACCAACAACTGCTGGGAAGTTCCAAATAAGGGAAGATCTTCCCTTCCAGACACTATTTCCAGATACAAATGATGGCAGGTCACAGCCCCTCCTGTTATAAAAGCCAGTGTTTTGCACAAACCTTCTTCCAGTAACTTTGATTAAGAAGGTTAGATAACTACAGCAAAAAATGAGATAAAAGCCACAAAGGAAGCTAGACATGAGTATATGCTTACCATCTTGGCTTTAAGTTTCCCTGAAGAATTCTGGACAATCTAACCTAGCGCAAACCACAACACGCACATTAAAAAGGCTGTCAAAAAGGCACAAACTCAAGAAGTCCTAAGATTATGAAGCTGCATTTTCTTCCAGTCTTTTCAGAGAGTGGGGAGAGCAAAAGGGACAAGTATTCTTTAAAATCTTTGTTTCAGTGGAGCTGTATTTTCAGTCTTAAGAAGAAATTTTGTTATTACTTTAATATTAAAACCAAAACGCCTGGGTTCTTTTTACTGAAACAGAAGTAATAGTTCAATACTTCTATTTGATCAGAGTAGCTTTCTACAAAGGGCATTAAATCAATAGGTTATCATAAAGTATTTCAATTCATCTAGATAGTATTTCTGATCTTTTCACACTAGGTCTTCTCAGTGAAAGCAGCTGTTCGTAGTAGCTATATAATACAAAATACCAAAGATATTCCTATGATGAACTCCAAAAGCTCACCAAAAGAGCAAGAAGACAGTGAGCTCGGGGGCAGGTTTAAAAAAAAGAAGTTACCTTGCTTGATACAAACTATCTATCAATACAAATTTTCAATTCATCATAGAGCAAGCTGAAAGACCACTGATAAGTAAGATAAATGGAAGGTGAAGATTTACTTAGCAACTCAGGTAACTGCCCACCTTCATCCCTCTTTGATTTAGTTTTTAAATGCATAAGCATGGTTATATTTTTTTAGCGTGTCCAACTTCCCACAATCTGCAAAAAGTTGGTATCGCCACTATGAGGTGTGTCAAAAGCACATAGATTTTGTGTGCCATTAATATGTCATAGCACAGGGACATATTTTGTTAATGCCATGTAAGATATTACAGTACATTCACTTACCTCTGTAGACTGTAACCACACTCATCCAACAAGACAAGCAAGTTTGGCTTATACAATACGTAAACAAGCCTTAGAGCAAACATGCAGTAGAACAAGTTGAAACATTGGTTACATTAGTTAAACCTCATTACACCTGAGTAGCCTCTTCATTTCCAGTTATTCCCATTAAGAATACTGCAGGTTAGCAAGATCAGAAAACAGCAAGTGGTCATCCTCTTCGTCCCCTTCATTCCAGGAAGACCTTGCTCAGAAAAGATGCAGCAGAGCAATTGTGAGAGTGTGCAAACTGTTCTGGACCTCTTCCAGGTTACTTTCACATCTATACGCAGGTAGCTCTGTCTTTATCCCCTAAACACAGTCGTTGCAAAACCCAAATACAGAGGCTGTTTTAACTCCAGCAGCAGCTGCCTTTGGTACTCTGAACTACAGTGGCACATGCAGGACCCTAAGGTAGCTCACACAACTACTTTCTCTTGGGCAGCAACAGGCTTGAGTCACATTATGGCACTCGGGATGCAGAGATTCCCTCCCATGCAGAGTAATTAATTCTATTTTGTCACATATTTTTAGATCACTTTTAAGGAACTGCAACAACAGAAAGCAGTATCCCCAGTGGTCATATCACCATGGTAAAGGTATCTCTCGGCTCCAAATCACCTCAAGACTTGCCTGACATACTGGAAGAAGAGTATCTGATAGAGACTCAGTCCAGGGAGAAGGCTGATGCTGTAGAAACACTTGAAGGCTCCAAAGCTTTTTACCTTGCTCAGAATGTGGTGAATTCTGCTGGCTTCAGGTTTCTAGGGTTTGGGGGCAAGGGGGGGTGGGTTTTCTTTTGTTTCGTTTTAATATGTATTTTATTATTAGAGTAGTGAGATCACCAAAGAATAGGAAAACTGTGTTTATAGTTAAAATTGCATTCTTTTAGAGGTCAGCTTTCACATTTCTGTTTGCTTTTATATCTCAGAGGAATTTGAATCATGTTCGCTATTCAGGGCTTCACTGAAGGATGACCACAAAGAAACTTTACAGCTGATACAGAAGACAGCAGCTTATCTTGGCAGTGCTCCTAACAGAGCACAGATAATTCCCATGCTCTCCAGTCTGTATTCTGTCAGTTGTTCCTATGCACAAATTCAAGCCAGTTCAGCTCCAATAGTTCACAAGGAAATCTCTCACTCCACTCATATTAGACTAAAAAGGAGCAATTATGTTTAAAGCCTGTTAAATGGTTTCCAAGCAAAAGGAGAGATGGGACTGAACTATTGACACAAAGAATCAGCTTGGAAAAGGCCACCTGTAGGCTTCCACGGGCATCTGTAAGTCATGAGGAAAGAGTGAACAAGGCAGAAGCCAAGGTTTCCCAAACATGCAGATAGCCTTCTGGGAAGGCTCTTGGCTCAGATTTTTGCTCCCATCTCTCCCTTACAGATGACAGCCTGGGCATACTGCAAGACTTTATTTATCCAGGTTCCTACCCGAAGGATACGGGGATGGCTCTGAAGATCTTTCGGCTGGGAAGGCAGAGAGATCTCTTTTGTCAGCACATCACTAATTCCTAAACTGTTCAAATTGGTTTAATTACTACATACACACCAGGAGGTTATGATAAAAGCAGAAAAACATATATATTTCTAATGTATACTTGTTTGGACACTGGAGGCAAGTTTTACCACACTCATTG
>VWYK01001633.1:38113-52491 GCA_013399775.1 Semnornis frantzii | reverse complement strand
GGGGGGGGCACCTTTAAAACTTTTATACATTTTAAAT
Organism: Semnornis frantzii; assembly: GCA_013399775.1. Classification (NCBI taxonomy): domain Eukaryota; kingdom Metazoa; phylum Chordata; class Aves; order Piciformes; family Ramphastidae; genus Semnornis; species Semnornis frantzii. The sequence goes on along the minus strand of VWYK01001633.1, from coordinate 52,454 downwards.
GTTCCAGCCTCACTCCTCCACCAGATCGTTGAGTAAAGGAGCTAATTAAAAAATGGCTGCTGTGATGACAGACTAGATTAATAGGTTTTGAAGAGCAGCCAGTGCACCAACTGCTCCTGGAGCCATGATGAAAGCTAATAACGGAGAAAATTCTGCCAATTCTTTTAATTCATGAATATTTAAGCCTGTGAAAAATCTGTCAGATTATAGCACTTTTCTGGTGATTTTCTGCTTAAGTACATTCATGGGCCCATGCCAGTTGCTCAAGAAACTTCAGTGGAATGTGGAGACTTTTTTTTTTATTGTTTGCATCACCAGAGCCCTTTTCGCTCTCTTTCAGCTGGTTAACTCCTGCCGCGGCTGCAGGGGCTGAGGGGGAGCTGCTTGCTCCTGGCAGAGGGGCACAGGCTGGGCTCAGTATTTCAGTCAGGCATTGGAATAGGTTCATAGGATCAGAGAATGGGTTGGCTTGGAAGGGACCTTGAAGATCATCTAGTTCTAACCCCCTGCCATGGGCAAGGACACCTCCCACTAGATCAGAGCCTTATCCAGCCTGACTCTGAACACCTCCAGGGAGAGGATAACCACAACCTCCCTGGGCAACCTGTGCCAGTGTCTCACCACCCTCACTGTAACGAATCTCATCCTCATCTCCAGTCTACATTTCCCCTCTTCCAGCTCAAAGCCTTTGCCTCTCATCCTATCACTATGAGTCTTTGTAAAAAGACCCTCCCCAGCTTTCTTCTGNAACACCTCCAGGGAGAGGATAACCACAACCTCCCTGGGCAACCTGTGCCAGTGTCTCACCACCCTCACTGTAACGAATCTCATCCTCATCTCCAGTCTACATTTCCCCTCTTCCAGCTCAAAGCCTTTGCCTCTCATCCTATCACTATGAGTCTTTGTAAAAAGACCCTCCCCAGCTTTCTTCTGGGGCCCTCTTCAGATATTGGAAGGCTGCTCTAAGGTGGCCCCAGAGTATTCTCTCCTCCAGGTCAGATATTGGAGCAGGTTGGTCAAGGAGTGCAACAGACTGCCCAGGGAGGTGGTGGAGTCACCATCCCTGGAGGTGTTCAAGAAACCTGTGGAGATGGCACTCTGGGACATCGTTTAATGGCTGTGGCAGTGTTGGGTTGATGTTTGGACTTGATCCTCTTAGAGGTCCTTTCCAAACAAAACGATTCTATGATCGCCTGGTGCTGTGCCCCAGATCCTCTCTGGCACTCACCATCCCTGCAGAGAGGGAATGGCATGAAGGTTTTGGGTTGCACATTGCAAGGGGAAGACACCACACAGACAATGCTTTGGATTGCTGGGTTCTGTTTTGGGGTTCTCACTCCAAGAAGAACATTGAGGGGCTGGAGCAGGTCCAGGGTACAGGAACAAAGCTGGTGAAGTGTCTGGAGAATAGGTCTGGTGAGGAGCAGCTGAGGGACCTGAGGTTGTTGAGCCTGGAGAAAAGGAGGCTGAGGGGAGACCTTCTGGTTCTCTACAACTCCCTGAAAGGAGGTTGGAGCTAGGTGGGGGTTCGTCTCTTCTCACATGCAGCAAGTGAGAATGATAGGAAATGCCCTGAAATTGCACCATGGGAGGTTTAGGTTGGACATGAGGAACAATTTCTTCCCTTTGAGGGTTGCCAAGTCCTGTCCCTGTCTGCCCAGGGCAGTGATGGAGTTTCTATCCCTGAAGGGCTTTCAGAGCTGCATAGATGTGGTGCTGAGGGCTTACTGGTGACCTGGCAGTGCTGGGTTAATGGTTGGACTCTATGATAGTGCTGGACTCTTCCAACCCAAACAATTCCATGATTCTCTGACTCCACATCTTTGCTGCAAGAAGAAACAAATCACCCTGGCTTTTCAGAGGAGCACAGCTTCCCTGGTGCCCCCTGGGCAGGCTCTCCCCACGGAGCTGGGCCCAGGGCTTTTGTGCTCTCCTCATTAGCCCCACATAGTTAGACAAAGCAGGGGCTGGCAGCTGCCGGGTCCCGGCGAAGGGGTCGGCGCTGGCATCGTCCGCAGGCTCCTCTCCCAGCTGGCTCCAGCAAGCCCCAAAACAAGAGAGTGTCTGAAGCCACGAGTGATTTGTTGGCAGCAGCTCTGCTGGCAGGTCCAGGGCTCTGTCCTTGCTGGTGGGCTGTCTTCTGTTGCACTGCCAGGTGACTCAGTGTGCAGCTATTGACAGCAGGGAAATAAACACAGGCCTGGTGCAACCATCACCAACTTCTCCGCTCCTCGAAGCGCTGGAGGCTGAGCCTCCCTGCAAGTGCATGGCCCAGCAAGCAAGGGGTTGTGCTTGAGACCACGCCTGAAGGGATGCTCTTTTCCAGCATCCCCAGGACTTTCACCAGCAAACCTGCCCTTGTAGGATCATCTCTCTCGTGGACATGTTGGGGGGGGGGGCTGGAGTATCTCTGTGTGGAGGAAAGGCTGAGAGCCCTGGGGCTGGTGAGCCTGGAGAAGAGCAGCCACAGAGGGGATCTGATCAAGGCTCAGCAAGAGATAAAGTGTGGGAGGCAAAAGGATGGGGCCACACTCAGTCAGTGGTGCCCAGAGACAGGACAAGGGGCAATGGGCACATACTGGGAGCTTGATGCTCTCTCTGGATGTAGGGTAGATTAAGACTGGACATTGGGAAGAAGTTGTTTACTATGAGGGTGGTAGAACACTGGACCAAGTTGTCCAGGGAAGTGATGATGCTCCGTCTCTGGAGACATTCAAAGTCAGGTTTGATGTGGCTCTGAGCAACCTGCTATATTTGCAGATGTCTCTGCTCACTTTTGCAGGAGTGGAATAGATGAGCTTTAAACATCCCTTCCGCCTCTAACCATTCTATGATCCTATGCCGCAGTGAAAATAGGCTTTGTGGGTTTGAGGGGGACTTCTGACCTTCACCAGGGGCCAGGGTTTCTTCTCAGATGCCACAGGCACACACATAACCACAGCAGAATGGAGACGAAACTGAAGGATGGCAGAAAAGTCAGGACTCTCCCCCCTCTCCCCCTCATCACAGACCTTCAGCCACTTACAATGTCACTTGAGCTGAGTAAGAAGCAATTATGAGTTAATTACTCCAATGCTCTTCAGCAGAATTTTCTGAATAATAATAGTCACTTTTATGGCACCTCATTTATCCTTCCTCCTGTTCGTCCAGATTTCTCCTTCACCACCATGAATCTCACCACCACCAGACCCATCAGAGCCTGTCACTTTCCATCCCGCTCCCACCACACAGAATGGTTTGTGTTGGAAGGGACCTTAAAGACCATCTAACTCCAATCCCTTGGCCTTGGGCAGGGAGACCCTCCACCAGAGCAGGTTGCTCAAGGCCTTGTTCAACTTGGCCTTCAACACCTCCAGGGTAGAGGGCATCCCCAACCTCCCTGGGCAGCCTGTTCCAGTGTCTCACCACCCTCACTGTACAGAATTTCTTCCTAATCTCCAGTCTGAATCTTCTAGGATTCTCTTCCCACTAGAACACAAGAAAGCAAAGGGTTTACCACCCCACAGGAGCCCATCCTGGAGATGGGTGGCTGGGAGGCAAGACAGAACCACACAGAAACACCCAGGTTGGCAAAGCCCCTCAGCATCACCAAGTCCAACCTAGAACCCTGCTCTACAAGATTCACCTTAAACCATAGCCCTAAGCACCACATCCAAACCACCCTTAAACACATCCAGGCTGGGTGACTCCACCACCTCCCTGGGCAGCTCATTCCAGTCCCTGACCACTCTCTCATGGAAAACTTTTTCCTAATGTCCAATGTAAACCTCCCCAGCCTCAGATTAAGGCCATTCCCCCTTTGTTCTGTCTCCAGTTCCCTGTGAGAAGAGCCCAGCAGCAGCCTCTCCACAACATCCCATCAGGTAGCTGCAGACAGCAATGAGGTCTCCCCTCAGCCTCCTCTTTTTCAAACTAAACCCAACAAGTGCATCTAATTCACAGATACTGAACACCCAAAATCTGCTGCCTCCTGAGACCTTCTTCCAGAGGTTCTATTCTAATCCATATTCTACCCCCTTTCTCCTCCCCACTGGACCTCCTCAGGGTCAGGTTGGTTTGGCTTGCTTTTTTTTTTCTTTTTCCCCCCTCCCTTCCTCTTTGCTGGGCACCAATCCAAGTGCTGAGATGACTGTTTCACTTCCCTGCTGTCATCAGTTGTTTTTATCTTATCTGGACCGTGGATGCCAGTCAGCAACCCGCTGCGGTCTTTCCAGTTGAGTCCTGACCTCTGCAATCAGCCTCAAGATGTCCTGTAACAAGCAGATATGGTTACTCAACTTGTCCATCAGCACTTCTGGAAAAGGAAGGGGAAAAAAAAAAACAACAAAAAAAAAAAAAAAGAGAGAAGAGAAAAATAGAAAATCCCTGCAGAAGATAGAGCTTGGGGTGAGGAGCTGCTGGGAGCATCAAAGCTCAGCACGGGGGAGCATGGGCTGGGAGGTTTGTGTTGAGTGGGGATTGTGGTGGTGCTGGTGCTGCAATGAGCCCAGAGGCATGAGTGGGTTCTGGAGGGAGGGGATCAGAGAATCACAGGCTGGTTTGGGTCAGAAAGGACCTTTAAAGGTCAGCTAGTCTAACCCTCTCCCCACAGTCAGCAAGGACAGCTGCAACTAGAGAGGACTGCTCAGAGACCCAAACAACCTGACCTGAAATGACACCAGGCATGGGGCATCTCCCACCTCTCTGGGTAGCCTGGCACAGGCTCTCACCACTCTCAATATCAAACATTTCTGCTTTCTCTCCAGTCTGAATCTCCCTCTTTCAGTTCAAACCATCTCCCCTCATCCTGTCACAACAAGCCCTGCTCAGAAGTCTGTCCCCAGCTTTCTGATCAGCCCCTCGAAGCACTGAGAGGCCACCAGATGATCTTCCTGGAGCTTTCTCTTCTCCAGGTTGAACAGCCCCAACTCTCTCAGCCTAGCCTCACAGCAGAGCCCTTCCAGCCCTCCCATCGTTGCTGTGGCCTCCTGTGGTCCTGCTCCAAAAGGTCTCTCTCTCTGCTGTGCTGAGGACTCCAGAGCTGGAGCAGAGAATCATAGAATTATTTGAGTTGGAAAAAACTTTTTAGATCATCAAGTCCAGATGTTAGCTCAGCACTGCCAGGTCACCATGAAACTATGTCCCTCAGCACCACATCTCCACACCTTTGGAACCCTTCCAGAGATGGGAACTCCACCACTGCTTTGAGCAGCTCGGGTCAGGCCTTAATAATTCTCGAGAAGAAATTGTTCCTCATGTCCAACCTAAACCTTCCCTGGTACAACTTGAGGCCATTACCTCTTGTCCTGTCACTAGGTGCTCCCTTGGTCCCTGACCAACTCCAGTTGCTCCATTCAGACCATCATCCCTCCCAACTGCAGCATCCCCTTCCAGACTCACCTCCAGCACCTGATAACAGCAATTCCCATCTGTCAATTTATCAGCTTAGAAAGGGGATTATCAAGAAGGGGATCATCTACCTCAAAGGATGCTTGGGCCAGGTAGGGAGTTGGTCTCTTCTCACATGCAGCAAGTGACAGAACAAGAGGAAATGGCCTCAAGTTGTGCCAGGGAAGGTTCAAGTTGGATATTAGGAAACAAATCTTCCTTAAAAGAGTTCTCAGGCACTGAAAGAGGATGCCCAGGGAAGTGGTGGGGTCACCATCCTTGGAGGTGTTCAGGGAAAGTGTAGACATGGTTTAGTGGCCATGGTGGAGTTGGATTGACGGTTGGGCAGGATGACCTCAGAGGACTTTTCCAGCCAAAAGTTCAGCACTGGAGGGTTAGCAGCAGTGGTGGGATTGTGAGCTCTAGGTGAGTGACCGGACTTGATGACCTCAGAGGTCTCTTCCAGCCTCAACAGTTCTATGATTTGAAGGAGGGTGAAGCAAGACCAGTGTGAGCCAGCACCACGTTCTGGATGTACAACCCTATGTAAAACCCTCCTGTAAGCTTCACTCAACACAGGTTTGAGCACCCCAGCAGAAGGGCTTTTAACTCCAGCAGATTGCAGGAGGTGGCACATGGGGGAAGGAGGAGAGGACGGATGGAACTGAGCTCTGCCAGGAGCTCTTGTTGCTTTCTGCATCCACATCTTTTCTTTTCTAAAGAGAGGATTTAAGCTCTTGTTGTGTACAAACAACCGAGACGGCAGTAACTCAAACGGTGAGGAGCTGGGAGAGGCTCTGCTCAAAGAGAAAAAAAAAATGCTCTTAAGTCTGCATGAAATAAGATTCTTCCTGGCAACACGACACTGAACATCGCAGGGAGGGGGAGGAACTGCTGTAAAACAGCTCTAGAAAAGGGGCTACAAATTAAAGATAATAAAAAGAATCCTTCGGAACGAGATCTTAATTTAACCTCAACATCGTGACTGTAGAGTTCAGGAAATTAATCCCTCAGCCTCCAATAAATCCAAGGTCTAACACAACCACTTATGGTTCAGCACTGAGCCATTAGCCTGGGCCACAGATCCTGCAAAACCGCCAGGACCATTAGGCAGGAATGTGCTGAATTACCCAGGTTTAACCCAGCCCCTCAGCAGCCTCTGGCTGCTGGGCTCAAGCCACCTCAGATAGCTGCACCCCAGTCTCAGGGGTCTGCTGGTTTCTTAGCAGAGAATCACAGACTGGCTTGGGCCACAAAGGACCTTTAAAGATCATTTAGTCCAAACCCCTCTGCAGTCAGTCGAGACATCTGCAAATAGAGCAGGGTGCTCAGAGCCCCAAACAACCTGACTTGCAATGGCTCCAGGCATGGGGCATCTCCCACCTCTCTGGGCAGCCTGGCACAGGCTCTCACCACCCTCAGTGTGAAGCATTTCTTCCTTTTCTCCAGTCTGAACCTCCCTCTTTTAGTTCAAATCATCACCTCTTGTTCTGTCACAACAGGCCCTGCTCAGAATCCCTCCCCAGCTTTCTGATTTGCCCCTCGAAGTGCTGAGAGGCCAATAAAGGTCTCCCTTGAGCCTTCTTTTCTCCAGGCTGAAACCCCCCCAGCTTTTAGCTTGGCCTAACAGCTTCCAGCCCCTAGGTCATTTTTGTGACCTACCTCTGCCCCATCTCACCTTTCCCAGGACTTGGTTCCCTGCTCCAAGAATAACCTGGGAGAGGAGGTCAGCCTCAGTTGATGCCAGACCCAAAAGGAAAGCCTCATGGGGTGGTGGATACCATCCCCCCAGCACCCTGCAGGGCTCCCAGCCTCTGATAAAGCTGCATTCATTGAGGGTTGGGTTTCTGCTGCTCCCAAAACAAAATGATTGAGGACAGAAGCGCAAAAGCAAACTTCCTCCAGAGCCTTTCTGAGCCCTCTCTGCTCCACCACACACGATGCCAGCTTGGCACCAGGTTCTTCTGCATATGCCCCACAATGAGGGGAGTAACTTCTAATGAGTCAAGAGTGTAACCTTGCTCTGAGAGTGAACATATGCCACCACAGCTCCCTTGGCAAAGGCACTTGGAGCCGCTTGCTGGCACTTCAGTGAGAGCTCTTCCCATCCAGGCTGCAGGCACTCTGGGGCTCTTGATGAGGAACATGGAGGAGCCAGGTGAAGAGCACTGAAGCTTCTAAGAACCTACTGGCAGACCCTGCTTCATTCCTGTTTCATACGAGGAGCAGCCAGCCATGGGAGGAGCCAGATTCCTCCCAGAGAAATGTCTCTGCAAAGCCTTAGGGACGGTGTGGAGCAATGTGGGTTGTAAAAGGCACCGTTGCCAACAGCAGCCACCATGCACATTTAGGCAGGGTGGAATAATCAGAGAGGACTTCAGGCACTGGCACAGGTTGCCCAGGGAGGTGGTGGAGTCACCATAGCTGCAGGTGTTCAAGAAACCTGTGGACATGACACTGAGGGACATGGTTTAACAATTCTATGACATGGAGAGCTTCAAAGTCGTCGGATACAAGATGTGAGCCTTGACAGCTCACACCGTCTCCCCAGCCTCCACTTCCAGAGAAGAGAAGGTAGCAGAAGCAGGAACATGTCCACATTGATGGGCAGCTCTGTGCAGAGCTGGCCCAGAGGAGATCAAGTTGGAAAACATCTTTTTTGACAGAGTAAAGCAGCAAGTTCCTTCTTGTGCAAGTGTAGGGCACAAACCCAACGAGAAGTTCAAGAGCATCCCAGGAAGGGATGCCACAGAAAAACAGGTAGAAGTAGAATCATAAGAATATGCTGAAGGGCCTGAAGGGTCTCTGTGAGGAGGAAAGGCTGAGAGCCCTGGGGCTGGTGAGCCTGGAGAAGAGCAGCTTAAGAGGGGATCATCCTGATACTCAGCAAGAGCTAAAGGGTGGGGGGCAAGAGGATGGGGTCAGAGTCTTAGTGGTGCTCAGTGAGACCACAAGAGGCAATGGGCACAAACTGGAAGCCAGGAGGTTCCATCTGAAGAAGAGGAGAAAGTTCTTTGGACTGCCCTGGGGCAGGTTGTTCAGAGTGGTTGTGGAATCTCCTTCTCTGGAGAACTTCCAAACCCACCTGACCCTGAGCAAGCTGCCATGGGTGGCCCTGTGTTGAACTGGATGATCTCCAGAGGTCCCATCCAACCACCACTACGCTGGGATTCTCTGAGGAGTTCCTGACTCTCATCCCGCCCTCTCTGCCAGCAGCACCCCCCATGAACTGGACCAAACCTGGGCTGCTGCAATCTGCATTCTAGCTTCTTCCAGCATCACCCCTTTACACCTCACCAAACCCCTTTCAGCCCATATCCCCAGACTGGCTGAGCCACCAGAGGAGCAGCAAGCCCCAGCCGATCACCGCACCAACCACCTTCAAACAGAAAGTCCATTCACAGCAGGTTCTCCAATTTGTGGCCACGCATGGGGTTTCCCACCTGCAAGAGCTGCTGGTGGTTGGAGAAGACGTGAGGTGGGAACACAGGGTGCTCTGCTTTCTCATCAGCCACCAAAGTTCTCATTTGTTGCCCAGCCCAGTTCCCCAGCTGCTGGCGTGGTTCTGGCCGGGGCGGATGCTGTGGTTTGCTCGTCTGAAATAAATTACGCAACGGCGTTGAGCGGAGGGTTGAGGAGCATTAGCTAAAGCAAAGCAGCTCTAATAGAGCCGGTCCTGGAGGTCCCACTGGGAGCTTTTCAGCTGATGGAGTTACAAGAGATGAAATATTCAGTAGGATTAAGAATTTGGAGGAGGAGGTGGAAATCAAAGTGAAAAAGGAAAACAAGTGAAAACAGCTTAACCGACCCTTCCAGCACTAATTGTCGCTGGGAGCTGGGCTAAAACAAACACAGCACAAGAAGCTGCCAGTTTGAAAAGGGGAAGGAAGAGGACAGCCACCATTCCCACCACAGCTCAAAAAACCTCCTTACCTCTGCACTGCAACAGGCTGCAGATGGCAGGGACTGCCCCAAGCACCCTGTCCTCACCGTGGTCCACGTGGACAGCCTGCGCTGGTTGTGTGAGCTGGATCCATACTTCACGTAACGGGCAGCAGGAAGGTGTCGTCGTTAGGAGACCTGCCAGAAAGATGGGGACAAGCTTTTGGGGAAAATCAGGCTGATGGGAGACCTTCTGTCTCTCTCCCTCTCTAGCTGGGATGAGACAAGAAGTGATGGTTTAAACCAAAAGAGGAAGATTCAGAATGGAGAGAGGGAAGCAATGTTTGGCCATGAAGGTAGTGAGAGCCTGGCCCAGGTTGCCCAGAGAGGTGGGAGATGCCCCATGCCTGGAACCATTCCAGATCAGGCTGTTTGGGGCTCTGAGCAGTCTTCTCTAGTTACAGATGTCCCTGCTGGCTGCAGAGGGGTTTGGTCTACATGAGTTTTAAAGGTCCTTTTTGATCCAAATCTCTTTGTGATTCTCTCGTTTTAGGTTGAAAGGCCTGGGGCTGCTGAGCCTGGAGAAGAGCAGCCCCAGAGGGGATCTGCTCAATGCAATGAGTAAAAAGGCTGCAGAGGGCAAGCGGATAGAGCCAGACTCTCATCAGTGGTGCCCAGTGACAGGACGAGGGCAAACAAGCACAAACTGGAACCCAGGAGGTTCCAGCTGAACAGCAGGAGAAACTTCTTTGGTGTGAGGGTGCTGGAGCCCTGGAGCAGGCTGCCCAAAGAGGTTGTGGAGAGCTTCCAAACCCCCTTGGCCATTGTGATGCTGGGCAAGCTGCTGTGCCCTTACTTTAGCAAGGGGTTTGGACTGGATGATCTCCAGAGGTCCTTTCCAATCTCCACCACGCTTGGATTTTGCAATTCACTCTCTAAACACCCTCCCTGGGCAGGGCAGGGCAGGGCAGGACCCTTTGTGCAGACCCCAGACCCTTTCGCCACTGACAAGTTGTGCTGAGGAGGAGCAGAATCCAATGTGTCTCCCTGGAGCAGAGCTGCAGGGGAAGCAGATTATCTTCCACCGACGCTGAGTTATCCAACACTGCAATTTAAGTTGACAATTACATGGTAACCGACTTGCACACAAAGAGAGGCTCTGGAAGCATTCCCAGAATCCAGAAGTCTGACAGTATCCACCCAATTTGTTGCAACAACAAAGCATCCTGGAATCTGTCCTTTCATTTGGCAGAGGAGGGGTTTATTTTTGAAGGCTAGGTGGAGAAATTTAGCCTGCTATTTAAGGAGCATGTTGTGCCTTGAGAGTGACAAGCCAAGAGCTTCACTAGAAAGCCAAACTCAAACACAAATTGCATCCCTGCCACCCAAGGAACTGAACTGCACCAAGGAAAGAGATTGGTGGGGCTGCAGCTGCTGCTGGTGCCTTGGTTGGTCATCAAGGGGAAGAGCAACAGAGGGCAACAAAGGTGGTGAAGGGTCTGGAGAACAGGGCTGATGAGGAGCAGCTGAGGGACTGTTGAGCCTGGAGAAAAGGAGGTTGAGGGGAGACCTTCTGGCTGTCTACAGCCCCCTGAAAGGAGGGTGGAGCCTGGTGGGGTTGGTCTCTCCTCCCAAGGAACAAGTGATATGACAAGAGGAAACAGCCTCAAGTTACCCTGGAGGAGGTTTAGGTTGGACATGAGGAACAATTTCATCCCCTTGAAGGCTGTGACGGCCTGACCCAGACTGCCCAGGGCAGTGGTGGAGTCCCCAGCCCTGGAGGGGTTTCAAAGCCATGGAGATGTGGTGCTGAGGGCCATGACCTGGCAGTGCTGGGGTAATCATCACTGGTTGGACTTGGTATTGTAGGTCTTAATGTGAGAAGGATAAGCAGTGGCCATGGGCACAGACTGCACTCATGCTTACATCTTCAGGATAGGAAGGACCTGCAGGGCTTCTGCGTTCTCTCCAGCCCTGTAAGAGCAGCCAAGGGACAGGACTGGTGGCATGGGCTGGGGAAGGAGCACTTGAGCACATGGGTTTGCTCTAAGGAGAAGGAATGAAGACTCTAGAAGACAACCAAAGAGGAATAAAGGCTTTGTGCCCCAGCACAGACATTTCTAAGGCGTATACCCTGAGCCCAATGCTGGCCATGTGGAGCAGATCAGGGGATACTGATGGCCCCAGGGCTCAGCTCCAAGTGCTTCCACTACATCCTCCAGCCCCTCAGCCTCTCTCAAAGCTCTCAAAGTGTCAAAAGGTCAGTGGCACAACCTTTTCTTGGGATGGGTTTTCTATTCTTGTGGCTGGCTTTGGGTGGAAATTAGTCAGCTTTCCAGAGCACAAACCTCAAGCCATAGCCACATTTCTGAACCAGCTCACGATTGCCACCATTCCACAAACCACTTCCTTCTAGGTTACTGGCAGCTGGTCCCAGCCTGAGATTAAAGGGCAGGAGGAGGGTTGGTGTGCATCCTCAACCTGGAGCTTTCCTGTCAGCCAGAGTGAAGGCAAAGTGGAGGCTTCAAGATGGGGTAGATGGAACAAGGGATGAGAGAGAGATGGCACAGAGAGTGGTGAGGCTCTGCAAGGCACAACAGACACAGAGAAGCTCCAGCACAAACCCATAGAATTTGGCTCAGAGAGTCCCCAAATCCCTGCATAGTAGGGGCTGGAAAGGACCTCTGGGGATCATTCAGTCCAACCCCCCTGCTAAAGCAGAGGCACTCACAGCAGCTTGCCCAGCATCACAATGGCCAGGGGGGTTTGGAATCCCTCCAGAGAAAGAAACTCCACAACAACCTGTCTGGGCAGCCTGCTCCAGGGCTCCAGCACCCTCACAATGAAGAAATTTATCTTCCCCTTCAGATGGAACCTCCTGGCTTCCAGTTTTTGTGCTTGTTGGCCCTTGTCCAGTCCCTGGGCACCACTGACAAGAGTCTGGCCTCATCCTCTTGCCCCTCACCCTTTATTTCTCGCTGAACACTGAGCAGATCCCCTCTGGGGCTGCTCTTCTCCATGGTAAATGGCCTCAGGGCTCTCAGCCTTTCCTCCTCACGGAGATGCTCCAGGCCCCTCAGCATCTTCAGAGGGACTCTCTCCAGTGCTTCCCTGTCTCTCTTAAACTGTTGAGCCCAGAACTGGACCAAATACTCCAGGTGTGCTCTGACAACCTCTCTTGACCTATTGACCTCGCTCTTCTCCCTGCCCCCCAGCAAACCACTGCCCTTCCTGGTCTCATTGATGGCTCATGGTGAGCTTCATGTTCACCACCACTTTCAGGTCCTTCTCTGCAGAGCTGCTTTCCAGCAGCAGGACTGAGGGCCTAGCTAGGAGACAAAGCAGTTTCAGCACCCAGATGAGTTTCTCAAAATGACTCAACTGAAACCAGCAGCACCCTGCTGAGCCCTTGAGCAGCCACAGACTAGATCACCTCCCATGCTGCCATCCTGGGGGAGAAGAGCAGCCTGTCCCCATGTCTCTGTGCCCCTGAGCTCAGCATCCATGGGCAGAAGCTGCTCTCACAGCCCCACAGTGCCATGTACCACTCCCACCCCACCTGGAGCTGGTGGCAACGAGAGCATCACTGCTCGCTGGGGCTGCTGCCATCTGCACAACCACAGAGATTTGTTTAGATCTTTAGAGAAGATCTCAGCTTGAAGAGGAGGGGAAGAAAAAAAAAAAAAAAAGAACCCCAAAGAAGGGAAAAAGCAGAAGAGGAAAAGCAGCCACAGCCACATCCTGTCTTGAGCTGCTGCTCGTGATGTGCTCTCTGCCACAGGGCTGCTGAAGGAGCAGTGCTGGGGTTGGTGCCCTCTACCACTTGCCAAGCAGCTCTCGAGCTCTGAGTCAATTGACTGAAGCCACAAATCCATTCGCTTATGAGCACCAAACCACAGCAACCCATGCAGCTTCTCAGGGCCACATGTGCCACCGACTGCCTGCCACTTCACCCTGCTGTGGAGATGCTCCCTGCCCAGTGGGACATGCTGCAGTAACCCTTAGGAGAGGGTGTTGGTGGTTCAACAGGTTGGGACCCTGTGTTGTGTCCCCAAAACCTTCCCTGGAGATGGCTACAAGGAGGGCTGAGCCCTCCTGGCACTGGGCTGCAGGGCTGGGGCCATGGCATTGCCACAGGCAAAGCACTGTTGGGTGCCCACTCAGTTCCTGGATCACTCCACAGTGAGGGTGGTGAGACATTGGCACAGGTTGCCCAGGGAGGTTGTGGCTGCTCCCTCCCTGGAGGTGTTCAAGGCCAGGTTGGAGGAGGCCTTGAGTGACCTGTACTAGTGGGAGGTGTCCCTGCCTATGGCAGGGGGTTGGAACTGGATGATCCTTGAGGTCCCTTCCAGCCTTACCATTCTATGATTCTATGATCATTTGGGCCCCAGTATCCCCATTTTGCAGGCTGGGCTCCCTGATTGTCCCTCTCTATTGGGCACTGGTGAAGTCATACCTCCAATAATGGGTTCAGTGTTGGGGCCCTCACATTGAAGTACAGGAGGAGGTCCAGATAAGGGCAATGAAGCTGCTGAAGAGTCTGGAGAACAGATCTGGTGACAAGCATCTGGAATTGTTCAGTCTGGAGAAGAGGAGGCTGAGAGGAGACCTTCAGGCTCTTTACAGCTCCCCTGCAAGGAGGTTGGAGCCAAGTGGGGTTGGTCTCTTCTCCCAAGGAACAAATGATAGCACAAGAGGAAATGCCCTGAAGTTGCACCAGGGGAGGTTTAGATTGGGTATTAGATGAAACTTCTTCCCTGAAAGAGTTGTCAAAGAGTGGAACAGACTCCCTAGGGAGTTGGCCGAATCCCCATCCCCAGAGAACTTTCAAAGCCATGTAGATATGTTGCTGAGGGCCATGGTTTAGTGATGACCTGGCAGTGCTGGGTTAATGGTTGGACTCAATGATCTTGAAGGTCTTTCCAATCAAAATGTCTCCATGACTCTGTGATTCCTTGGTCCAACACCAAACAGCACCACTGAGCAACGTTTCCATGGAGCATCAACCATGCCCTGTCCCTGGCAGCAGCTCTGGGATCTAACCTGCATCATGGAGCAGGGCCAGCTTGTGCCCCACGGCTCCCCCCCCCCC
>VWYK01001633.1:20095-34996 GCA_013399775.1 Semnornis frantzii | reverse complement strand
CTCTCTGGCAGCAGCCACAGGCACGTTCTCCCTGCTCAGGATTTTGCTCTTGGCTGCAGGTAATAAATAAAACCCAAGGCAACACTGGCATCCATCAACAGCAGCGCTGCCCCAAGAAGCAAGCAAGAGCCTCTCCCTTTCTCTTTCTTAACCTTTTTTCTGGCTCCTTTATTAAAGCAACTGAACAGTTTAGAATTTTTTTTTTTCCTCTTCCCCTCCTTTCCACTCCCTTCTCCTGCATGGTTCTGGTGTAATCTGCCTTGAATATTTGATGTGGAATCCCGAGCGAGGGCCAGAAGTGGTTTTTCTGGGCGCTGGAGGAAAAACTCTTGCGAAGGAGAAGTGGTAATGAGCACCCCTGAGTACCCTTCTTGGTTTCCCAACTGCCTGTGTTTAAAAATGAGCAGAAATTGGGCAAGTGCTTCTCATCTGGGAGCAGAGCAGCCTCTTGCTCCCAGCAAGTCTCTCTCCGCCTTCCAGTAGCTCAGTGCAGTTGAGCAACCAAGGCTTGTTTATTCCGATTGAAGCTGACACCAGCAGCAGCAGCCTTCAAGACCAAGCGGATGAGCTCATGGGTGTCCTGTTTTATTTTCCAGCTCAGATTAACAGCAGCTCTTTAATTTCTAATGGCCCATCCTGGGATTTGCAGCACAAGCACCAGGGGCTGCGCCGCCGCGTGGGCCCTGGGTGACCAACGGCACCGTGTGAGACCTCTCATCCCAATTACTTGGCATCAGCTCGCAGGAAGCTTCTCATCCCATGGTCTTTGAGAGGATTTTCCACACGCTCCCTTCCATCCCAGACTCTGAATTTAACACAGCAGGCACGAGCCCTCTTTCCTTTTCAAAGGCAAAAATATTCCCTTTCATTTCCAGCCCCCCCGGAACGGCAGAACCCAGAGCAAGCTCCGTGTGCGGAGCCGCACAGCAACGCTCGCAGAATAAACAGCTTTGAGAAGGTCTGGAGGGATCTCTCTTGGTCTTAAAGGGCCCAAACCATGGACCCATGGGGTGCCCAGCCGGGTTGGCAGGGGGATCAGCAGCTGCTCTGCAAGCAGCCAGCCAAGAGCAGGGCTACAGCAGGGTGAAGGTTTGAGGAAGGGGAAGTCATAGAACTGTTTTGCTGGGAGAGGTTTTCAAGAACCTTGAATCCAGTCTTGAGTCCTGTGGTTGCTTCTGTATCCTGGTGCCTGCAGAACCCTGACCAGACCTGCTGCCATGTGTAGGCTGCATGAGCACAGGATCAAACACAAAACAGACTCCAGATATCACAGAATCATTATGGTTGGAAAACAACTTCGAGAGTATCAGCTCTAACTGGCCCCCTGACAACACCACCATGGCCATTAAAACATGTCCCAAAGTGCCACAGGCACAGGCTTCTTGAGCACCTTCACGGATGGAGACTCCACCACCTCCCTGGGCAGTCTGTTCCAATGCCTGACCGCTCTTGCAGAAGAGAAATTGTTCCTAATGTCCAAACTAAACCTCCCTTGGTGCAACTTGAGGCGGTTTCCTCTCATCCTGTCATTTGTTAATAGGGAGAAGAGATCAACCCCCACAGGACACCAATCTCCTTTCAGGGAGTTGCAGAAAGCCAGGTCTCTCCTCAGCCTCCTTTTCTCCAGGCTGAGTAACCCCAGGTCCTTCAGTTCCTCCTCACAAGACTTGTGCTCCAGACCCTCCACCAGCTTTCTTGCCCTTCTCTGAGCTTCCTCCAGCAACTCAATGTCCTTGCTGGAGTGAGGAGAATAGAATTAGCCTGGCCTGGAAGAGACCTTCAAGAGCATTGGGTCCAACTATCAATCTAGCACTGCCAGGTCACCACTAAACCATGTCCCTCAGTACCACATCTCCATGGCTTCAAAACACCTCCAGGGATGAAGACTCCACCACTGCTCTGGGTAGCCTGGAGCAGGCCTTGACAACCCTCAAGGAGAAGAAGTTATTCCTCATGTCCAACCTAACCCTCCCCTAGCACAACCTGAGGTCATTTCTGCTTATCCTGTCCCAGGTCCTTTGAGAGCAGCTTCACCGAGAAGCCAGGTGCCACCAGCTGAGCAGAGGAAGATTTCCATGGCTCATTCACAGGGACGAAGGCAAACCAGCCACAAAGCAGGAGGACATTGTCTCCATTGGACAAATGAGACCTGGTTGGTGACTTGCCAAAGCCTTCTGCCCTCCATGCCGGCTGCAGGAAGAGCTGGAGCCAGGACCCAGAGTCGGCTGGGAGGAGGTTCTGCTGCAGGCACGGCTGGTTGGCCAAGCCTAGCTTCAAGTTCTGTGAGCACCTGGGGTCCCTTTGGGGGACAGAGGCTTGGATGCTCTCAGTGAGGCTTTGCAAGTTGCTTAGTGCAGCTCGAGCAGGGCTGGGGGTGTCTCCTGCAGCTGCTGGGACTTTGTGTTTGAACACTTCTCCTTCCTGCGCCTCGGGGGAGGCCATACACAGCTCCTCACCCATGCACGACCCACAGCCCCGACCCCATGGTGGCATTGTCTGCCTGTTCCTGCCCAGCCCACAGCTGCTGCTGGGCAAAGGCTGGTGGGAGGAAGCATCCACAAAACCATGGGAGCTCCCACAGGCTTCCCACAGCTTCCAGAACTTCTGCAAGGCTGCCACAGGGTCAGGATCCAGCCTGGGATGCTGCATGACCTCATAGGCTGTTCTGTAAGGGAGTGATCTCCTGGAAAGCAGCTCTGCAGAGAACAGCCTGGCAGTGCTGGTGGACAGCAAGGTCACCATGAGCTAGCAGTGTGTTCTTGTGGCCAAGAAGGCAAGTAGTCTGCTGGGGGGCATGAAGAGGAGTGTGGCCAGCAGGTTAAGAAATGTTCTTCTCCCCTCTACTCTGCCCTAGTCAGAGAACATCTGGAGTATTTGGTCCAGTTCTGGGGTCCCCAGTTAAAGAGAGACAAGCAGCTACTGGAGAGAGTTCAGTGGAGGCTAGAAAGATGCTGAGGGGCCTGGAGCAGCTCTGTGAGGAGGAAAGGTTGAGAGCCCTGGGGCTGCTGAGCCTGCAGAAGAGCAGCCTGGGAGGGGATCTGCTCAGTGCTCAGAAAGAACTAAAAGGTGGGGGGCAAGAGGATAGGGGCAGACTCTTGCCTGTGGTACCCAGGGACAGGATGAGGGGCAATGGGCATGAAGTGGAACCCAAGAGGTTCCATCTGAAGATGAGGAGAAATTTCTTTAGTCTGAGGGTGCTGTAGCCCTGGAGTAGGCTGCCCAGAGAGGCTGTGGAATTTTCTTCTCTGGAGAGCTTCCAAAGCCCCCTGGCCATTGTGATCCTGGACAAGCTGCTGTGGATGCCTCTGCTTTAGCAAGGGGGTGGGATTGGGTGACCCCTAGGAGGTCCCTTCCATCCTCCCACCGAGTCAGGATTCTGTAAATAGCTCCTGACCCCCATGCCCGTGAACTGGACCAGCCTGGGCTTCTGGAAGGTGATCAGCCAGGTTCTCAGATGAACCAGCACGTTGCAGCAACATGGGAGGTGGATTTGGTTTCCCCCTGGGCTTGCTCCCATCCCCATGTTGCTGTGCTGCAGCAGGATCAGAGGACACCATTAAACCTGTGTCATGTTACCCATCAATAATTAATGACCAGAATAAATTCTCTGCTCTCTGCTTAATAACCCTCCTGGATTTCCAGTTAAAGATCTACAAAGAAAGGAGGCTTCCTTCAGTGAGCCTTCCAGAGGAACACCAGAGAGGCTGCCCAGGAGAACCCAACCCATCTCTTAACGCAAAGTGCTTTCCTCCTGCCCCAAGAGATGACCAAGCTGTAGCAGAGGGAGAAGGAGAAGCTTGGGAGAGGTGAAATAAATTCAATAGCAGTGATGTGTCCTTGTTTAGATGCAGTCCAAACATCTCCACCCTCTACTTCCCATCAGGGCCTTGCAGCTGGTAAGTGCTTTACCATTGCTGATTGCTGGCTCCCTTGTCCAGCAGCACCATCAAGGTTTCATGCTCAGGGATAGGACCTGAGGCTATGGTCAACAGAGATGCAGCAGAACAACAGTGAAGCTGGTCCTGAGATGCTCCCAGTTCACAAGAAGCTGTAGCAGAATCACCAAACCTCCAGGCCAAAGGATGAAATTCAGCCACCAAAGACCAGCTGGCCAAGGAACAAGGGTGCTGGGAGAGCATGCTCCAGCCTGCTGCACATCAGCAAGTGGGAGCTGCTCCATCCCTGGAACCATGGCAATTCAGGTTGTTTGGGGCTCTGAGCAACCTCCTCTAGTTGCAGATATCCCTGCTGACTGCAGAGGACTGGACCAGATGACCCTTTAAGAGGCCCCTTCCCACCCAAACCAGTCCTTGATTCTAGCCCATGAGACATCTGTAGGAGAGACAACCCCTGGAGACCTCACCATCAGCTTCCCCCTTCCTGCAGAGAAGGCACATGCAGAGATCCACAGAGTTTCTCGAGTTTCAAAGCAAATTCAAAAGGAAGAACAAAAGGCAGAGGGGATCTGGGGCTACGAAGAGCTCACCCAAGGAGCCAAGGAACCAACACTGGTGCTTTGAACCTTCAGCATCACCCACACACCCACCCCAGCGCAGGCCTGCACCGGTGGCTTCAAGGGGTGCAGCACTTGAGTGTGCCAGGAGACTCATTACCCCCTGCCAACCTCATCTGAGTGGGTGAAGGAGGAGAAAGGCTTCCCACAGGCATCCAGACCTGACCCAAACCCTGCAGGAAATGGAGCACATCAGGCTGAGACCAACCCCAAACAACCCAGTGGGTCGGGTCTTTGCAGCTCTTGCCTCTATCTGATGGAAACCCCAACTTGGGAGCAACTTTCTCTCTTTCCTACAAGCCCAAGCAATGCAAGAGTGCTTTGTTTTTCTCTGGGAGCCTTGTGGTAAGGGTGGAGGAGGAGCTTGACTCCTTGACTGCTCCTCCTGCCACCCCATCTCGTGCTCCCTGCTTTCACAGATTCACAGAATGGTTTGGGTTGGAAGTGACTTTGAAGATCATCTAGTTCCAACCCCGCTGGCATTGGCAGAAACACTCCTCACCAGACTAAATTGTTCATCTTCCACCCTTCCCCACAGCCTGAGCACCCACACAGGCTGGCTGCTGCAATCATCTTGAAGGTTGTTTCCCATCCAAACAACTTTCTGATTCCTTAATCATAAAGAGGGGCTTGACAGCCCCTCCAGCAGCAGGAGAAGCCCAGCTCAGCCCACCCATCCTGTGCTGGGCATACAGAATCACAGACTGGGTTGGGTTGGAAGGGATCTTAAAGATCATGCAGTTCTAACTCCCTATGACAGGCAGGGACACTTCCCACCAGACCAGCTTGCTCGAGGCCCCATCCAACCTGGCCTTCAACACCTTCAGGGAAGGGACATCCACAACTTTCCTGGGCAACCTCTTCCAGTGTCTCACCACTCTCACTGGAAAGAACTTCTTCCTACCATCCAGTCTAAATTTACCTTGTTTGTGCTCCTCCAGGTTAAGCCTGGCAGCCAGGTTCTTCAGAACAAGGCTTTGCAGAAAGCCCTTTATGAACCTGGTCTGTGCTCCATCAGACATCCCCAGCAGAGCAGATCACACACAAGGACGGGATGGGTTTTTTTGGGCAGCAACCTTAGTGGTTTCACTTTGCTGCTTCTTCTTTGCCCTTGGCTCCCCCTTCCCACCTCAGACAGCACCCAAATGCTAATGCAGATGCCAANTCCATTTCATGGTTTGGAATTAATTGCAGTTGGGGCATGGAAAGAAAAAAAAAAAAAAAAAAAAAACCACCCTGTAAAATGCTGGCTGAATTCTGGGGAATTAGGAAATTTCCATTTCAATTCAAATACAAATTAAACCCGGAGTTGTCATCAAAGAAAAGGAGAAGACGAGGATCAAAGTGATGCAACACTCTGGGAAAGGGAAAAGATTAAAGAAAGTAAATTGAACAAGATTTTAAAGAGATATTAAAAGGTGCTAATGCCAGCTAATGCAGCTAATGAAGAGAAAGGGAGGCAATTCAATTAACATCTGCAGCAAGGAGAGGAGAAGCTTGCTACACCTCCGCTCCAACATCAAAGGGTGGTTGCTGCCTCTTATTAAAAGGGAGCAGAGAAGATTTAAAAGGCAGAAGAGATGAAAATAGATTGCAGATAATTGCATCTCCCTCCATAATGGCAACAGTTTATCATCATATCCACCCCCCCCTCCAGAAAAGAAAAAGCAAAGCCCAATCTCATGTTCCGTGCCCCATCCCGCCGTTGGAAGCGCTCTTTGAAGCCCTTCAGAAAAGCGGCAATTAAAGGAAAGCAGACGATGGGGTTGAGGTTTCTCTGTGTAATGGGAAACTCAAAATGTCCAGCTGGAGCTGGGAATTTCAGGGATTCACACAATGCCAAAGCATTGGAAGGGACCTTGAGGATCATCTAGTTTCAAACTCCCTGCCACGGGCAGGGACATCTTCCACTGGGCCAAGTTGCTCAAGGCCCCACCCAATCTGGCCTTGAACACCTCCATGGCGGTGACCTCCCTGGGTAGCCTCTTCCAGTGTCTCACCACCCTCACTGTAAAAAAATCCTTCCTAATCTCCTGTCTAAATCCCCCCTCCTCAAACTCAAACCTCTTGGCTGAAGAGGATGCGACGGGAGGAGGAGGAGGATGCTCGTGAGAGGCGATACTCCCCGCAGAGAGTTGCCTTGGTGAGTCCCCACCGCGTTATTAATCCGAGGTGACGGTGGCATGCTGGCAGCCAGGGACCTTCAAGTGGAATTAAGAGACGTGTGCTATGGCCAAAAGGACCAACTGCTTGCCTTCCACCTTGGATCAGCACGCTCTGCCATCCTCCCTGGCATCGTCACAGTGACAACATCCCCTTCATCCCACCGAGAGGAGACGGAGAAAGGGGCCTGGGGAGGGGGAACTTGGTGAAGGCAAACAGACAGACAAAGGAGTTTACCAATGCACAGGAGCAAAAAGGACAAGACAAAAGCCTCCTCCTAATCGCCCCCAAGGAGACTTTTGGCTTGTCATTTTGCTCCCAGGATTTTGGCTTCTGCTTTTCTTTTTCTTTGCTCCAGGGCTTTGGTCCTGCTGGCACCACGGAGGAGCAGCCGGCTCTACCACGCCTCAGCGCGGCAAGGTTTGACAACAGGAGATGTTGTTTTGGTTGGTTTCGAGCCATAATTAAGGATAATTTTAGGTATTTGCAAACACCTCAAGACCAAAACACAGCAGACCGAGCACAGCATTATCTCTCCCTGGATGGTGGTGGAGGCTCCGCCGTGTTTGTAGCAGCAGGGATTGCACGCGGAGCTCTGCGTCGCCGCAGGGAGATTCGTTGTGGAGGAACAACAAAACAGGAAAAGAAGTGGGAAACCTGGAAGAGGAGAAGGTTGGGATGTTCCCACCACCAAGGAACCCCAGACACAGCATGAGGGCAGCCAGGGCGAGGCTGGAAAACCCCTGTGGGTTTGTTAATTCCAAGCTGGAATCTTGTTGAGAGGGTATTTCATAGCATTGTGGGATGGCTTGGGTTGGAAGACAGCCTAAAGCTCACCTAGTCCTGCAGTCAACAGGGACATCCTGCTTTGGCAAGGGGGTTGTATTCTGCTGATCTCCAGAGGTCTCTGCCAACCCTCACCATTGGAGATCGTAGATCTGCAACTAGAGCAGGCTGCTGATGGTCCCAGACAACCTGACCTGGAATAGGTCCAGGGATGGGACATCTCTCACCTCTCTGAGCAACCTCACAGTGTCTCAGCACCCTCCACTACGGTGAAGAACTTCTCCCTGATATCCAATCTACATCTCCATGCAGAAATTAGGCTCTCAACAGCCTGAAGCAATGCCCATCTGTTACACCATCCCAAAGTCCCTTGTCCTCATACGATTTCTCAGGGCCACCTCCTTCCTTGCTCTTCAGCCCCTCACTGCACAGACCAGCCTGTCCCACTAGCTCGCTCCCATGGCGATGCCACCACAGCAGGACCAAACACCAAAGCTTCTTCAAAGTTATTTTCCTTCTGGTTATAAGGGAAAAAAGCAGACACCACATTAAGCCCCAGGAAGAGAAATGCCTGAGAATGAGAACTGATGTACTTTTAATTCCTTCCTGAGAAGCTCAGCACCATTTCTGGATCCTGGGAGCCAGCAGGATGCCTCCTCCACGTGCCCCTGGGCACAGAGAAATCAAAACCTCCTGAATCAGACAGAACTTAGGTGTTTGGGAAGTCCCAGGCAAATTTATCATGGAATTATTTCAGTTGGAAGGAACCTTAAAGATTCTCTAGTTCCAACACCCTGCCATGGGCAGGGACACCTTCCACCAGACCAGGTTGCTCAAAGCCTCATCCAGCCTGGTCTTGAACACTTTCAGGGATGAGGCACCCATAACTTCTCTGGGAAACCTGTGCCAGTGTCACAGCCAGAAGGGCTCCCCTCAGCCTCCTTTTCTCCAGTCTCAACAGCCTCAGTTCCCTCAGCTACTCCACACCAGACCTGTTCTCCAGACCCTTCAACCAGTTTCACTGCCATTCTCTGGACCTGCTCCAGCCTTTCACTGTCCTTCTTGGAGTGAGGGGCCCGGAACTGAACCCAGTATTCAAGGTGTGGCCTCAGCACTGTCCAATACAACAGGGCAAGTCCCACCCTGGTCTTGCTGGCCACACTATTCCTGATCTGGCTTGCCAGGATGCAGTTGGCTACCTGGGCACACACACTGGCTCATTTCCAGCCACAACTGACCAACACCCCCAGGTCCTTTTCCATCAGGCAGTTTCCAGCCTGGAGTTCTTCCCCTAGCCTGAAGCATTCATGGGGTTGTTGTGAGCCAGGTGCAGGATCCAGTACTTAGCCTTGTTGAGCCTCATCCCATTGGCCTTGGCCCATCAATTCGGCCTAGCCAAGTCCCTCTTTAGATCTCCCCTACCCTCCAGCAGATCAATACTCCCTCCCCAGCTTAGTGGCACCTGCAAACTACCTGGGGGAGCCTCTATTCCCTTCCTCCAGACCATTGACAAAGACGTTAAAGAGAACTGGTAGCAGTGCTGAGCCCTGGAGACCACCACTTGTGGCCAACCACCAGCTGGATTTCCCTCCATTCATACCAGGAGCAGCCTGAGCAGGTCTGGGTAATGATCCACCTGAGGACACCCCTGCCTGCTTCTCATGAAGCAGGAGACCATCTGCAGAGCAAGCCCATCAGCAATGGAAAACTTCAGCCTTGTTTGGAGAACCCCCTGGGGCTGGGGATTCTTTCACAGTCAACCTCCAGCTCTGGTGGAACATTTAAATCTTCCCATGGGAGACATTGAAACAAAACATTAACATTTTGACTTCAAAATGTCATTTCCCTCTGCTTCTTCAATTAAAACCAAAATGACATTTCAAGGCAAAACGTTGCAAATGGAATTTTTGGTTGTTGTTGTTTTACTTCAGAACCCAAAGTGATATTTCAAGCAAGAGAGGCAAGAGCAAGGTCTGCTCAGTAGCTCTGCTTTCTCCTGGGTTAGCAAAGGTCCCTAGGAAACTCAATTTCTGTCAACAGTCAGTTATAGAAAAGGCTTTTACATTAAAAAATGTTCTGCTAGGAAGATGAGCTACTGCTCATCATCCCATGGAGGTGAAAGGAAGATCAACAGGCACCTAAAGGAACTGGGAATAGAATCACAGAATCCCTTAGGCTGGAAAAGACCTTTCAGATCAACAAGTCCAACCATTTGCCCAACACTACCAAGTCCATTTCTAGACCATGTCCCTCAGCACCACATCTCATAGAATCATAGAACAGAATCATAGAATGGCTCCATGGCTTTGAAACCTCTCCAGGGATAGGGACTCCACCACTGCTCTGGGCAACCTGTTCTATTATTTGAAAAGCCTTTGGGGGAAGAAATTGTCCATCATGTCCAACTTAAACCTCCCCTGGTGCAACCTGAGGCCATTTCCTCCTGCTTGTTCCTTGGGAGAAGAGACCAACCCCCATCTGGCTCCAACCTCCTTTCAGGGAGAGACACCCAGAAGGTCTCCCCTCAGACTCCTTGTCTCCAGGCTCAGCATCTCCAGATCTATGAGCTGTTCCTCACCAGACCTGTTCTCCAGACTCTCCACCAGCCTCATTGCCCTTCTCTGTACACACTCCACCCTTCAATGTCCTTCCTGCAGTGAGGGCCCCAAAGTGAACCCAAGATTCAGGCTGTGGCTCACCAGTGCCCAGTACAGGGGGACAAGCCCTGCTCTGATCCTGCTGGACACACCATTGCTGATCCAAGCCAGCATTCTGGTGGCCTTCTTGGCCACCTAGGCAAACACGAGCTCATCTTGGCCATTGTTGACCAACACCCCCAGGTCCTTTTCCACTGGGCAGCTTTCCAGCCACTCTGCCCCAGCCCAGGTTGATGTGACCCACATACAGGACCTAGCCCTTGGCCTCATTGAACTTCATCCCACTGGCCTTGGCCCACTGATGCAGCCTGGCCAGATCCCTTTATAGAGGGACCCTCTGTAGATCGTCCATGTCCTTCTGTAGGTTTTCCCTCTATGCTAAGGTCTCCATCCCATTGGACACAAGAGCTGCACCACAGTCATTGTGTACCCAGAAGGTGTTTCACCCCACAGCTTCCTGTGCTGTCTCATCTGCAGCAGCACCAAGCTGGGGCAATCCTCACCTCTGAACCTTTGGAGACCACAAGCAGCCTTGGTTTTCAGTTGAAGCAGTTTCTTGGCTCTTAACACCACAATCACAGGCAGATTTTTTCCTGCAGTAAGAACAGAGTCGAACAAAAATTCCCTGAGCAATTTGCTGGAGGAATTTAACCTCCTTTCCTTGCCCGTTTTGTTCTCTCTCTCTCTCTCTAAAATATTATTTTATGCACTACAAAAATACTTGGAAACCAATTTCTCCTGAAGCTTTACAAGGCTTTTTTTCTTCCAGCTGCAAAAACATCTCGGAGCAGGTTCAACTTCTCCCCTGAGAGGGTCGTGGTGTGCCTGTGAAAGGATAAAGCAAGAAGATTGAAGAGAGCCTTACAGAGGGATGCTCTCTCTGCTGCTAGAGAACTGGGTCCAGTTCCGGACTCCCCAGTTCAAGAGAGACAGAGGAGGGAGTCCAGTGGAGACTATAAAGATGGCAGCAACGTGCCTTTATGGCCAAGAAGACAAATGGTCTCAGGCTGCATGAAGAAATGTGGCCAGCAGGGACAGGAAGGTTCTTTTCCCTCTCTACTCTGTCAGAGTGAGGCCACATCTGGAGTCCTGGTCCAATTCCGGGCGCTTCAAGGCAGACTATTGAAGAGAGCCCAGAGGAGGCTCTGAAGATGCTGAGAAGGGCTGGAGCAGCTCTGTGAGGAGGAAAGGCTGAGAGCCCTGGGGTTGGTGAGCCTGGAGAAGAGCAGCCTGAGAGGGGATCTGCTCAGTGCTCAGCAAGAGCTAAAGGGTAGGTGGCAAAGGACTGGGCTCTTGTCAGTGGTGCCCAGTGACAGGGGCAGTGGGCACAAACTGGAACCCAGGAGGTCCATCTGACCACAAGGAGAAACTTCTTTGGTGTGAGGGTGCTGAACCCTGGAGCAGGTTCTGCCCAGAGAGGTGGTGGAATCTCCTGAAGAGCTTCCGAATCGAGGTGGCCATTGTGATGCTGGGCAAGCTGTTCTGGGTGCCCTGCTTTAGCAGGGGGGTTGGACTGGATGATCTCCAGAGGTTCCTTCCAACCTCCCCATGCTGGGATTCTGTGAACAACTCCTGAGCCCCATCCCACCCTCTCTGCCAGCAGCATCCCTCTCAGCTCAGACACCACCAGTCCCTCCATTTTTGATCACTGCTGTAGTTCCACAGGGAGTGTGACCTTTCCAAGCAGAAGACTGAAGGCATCTCAAGCTGCTACAACCAGCCTATAATTAGCCCCGGGTGCCTGTTGCAACCCGCAGTTGGTAAGAAAGTACCTCCCACCTTCTGATCTTCCAGAAGCTGATCCAGATGGCTGCTCTGGCCCTCGTGGATCCTAGTGGACCAAGGTCTCTGGATAGAGAACTAAGGAACACCCAGTTTGTGCAACCCAAGAGCATAGAATTGCCTGGCTGGAAGAAAACTTAAGATGAGCCTGGAGAAGAGAAGGTTTCCAGGAGACCTTAGAGTAGCCTTCCAGGATCTGAAGGGGGCCTACAGGAAGGTTGGGGAGGGACTATTGAAAAGGCCTTGCAATGACAGGACAAGGGGCAATGGGTTTGAACTGGCAGAGGGGAGATTGAGACTGGATGTTAGGAGGAAGTTCTTTACAGTGAGGGTGGTGAGACAGTGGCGCAGGTTGCCCAGGGAGGTTGTGACTGCTTCCTCCCTGGAGGTGTTCAAGGCCAGGTTGGAGGAGGCCTTGAGTGACCTGTACTAGTGGGAGGTGTCCCTGCCTATGGCAGGGGCTTAGAACTGGATGAGCTTTGATGTCCCTTCCAACCTTACCATTCTACCATTCTATGATCAAGTCCAACCATGAGCTAACATCTCCCTGTACACAACTTTTGGACCATGTCCCTCAGCATCTCATCCAAATGGCTTTTAAACACCTCCAGAGTGAGGTGGACAGCCTGGAGGCAGACACAGGCTCCTCAACCTATGAAAGACTCCAATGTGCTGGGAATAGCAAGTAATGGACATCTTGGTGCCCAGGCACCCCGTTGACAGACACACAAATGCCTACCAGACTTTAGGCCACACATGAATGAGGGTTTAAATTGGAGATCTGATGCTCACAGGAATAGTAAGGCCATATTTAGATGTCCAAGGCAGCTTGAGATGGAATATACATGGCTTCAGACAAGATCAGAGCTTGGCTGTGGACACACAGACATGGTTGTGCTTCAAGGAGATTGCTTACAAGGCAAGGCTTGCAAAAGAGTAGAAGTAGTGGCTTAGGGTGGTGGAATATTTGCTCAAGGCCACACCAAGCCAGTGCTAGAGCAGAGAGCGGCAACCAGGTCTTCAGCTGCCACCTCAGGCCCTCAACAACTGAACCATATCCAAAGATGTGTCAAAGACTTAGCCAATCCAAACCAAACCACAGACTAAGGCAGCACTTGTGGCTGGGCTTGTCTGAAGTGGGGAAGGAAAAAAAAAAAAAGACAGTGAAAGTAAAATCTATCTTCTCCCTTTGCTCCTCCCCAGACTCTTCTGATGAGAGGGAGTGTGGGCTCAAGTTAGCAGCTCTCTGCCATGCTCCAGTCTGCCCTTGACAGCACCTGTGGAGGCTGATGGCACCCAACGTCCTGCTTCCTCATGAGACCTCCTGCACTGACCCAACACTGGTGCTGAGGAATGTGGTTTAGAGGCAGTAGGCTCAGCAACAGTGGTGAGATTGTGAGCTCTGGAGTCCTGTATCCAACTGGGGAGGTCCCAAGAAAAGAAGGACGTGGAGCTGTTGCAACAGGTCTGGATGAGGCCACAAAGATGATCAGAGGGCGGCAGCACCTTTTCTATGAAGACAACTTGAGTGAGTTGGAGTGGTTCAGTCCAGAGAAGAGAAGGCTTCAGTCAGACTTTAGAGCAGCCTCCCAGAGCCTGAAGGGGGCTGCAAGAGAGCTGGAGAGGGACCTGTTACAAAGGCATGGAGTGACAGGACAAGAGGTAATAGCTTCAAGCCAGAAGGAGCTGGATTGAGGTTAGAAATTAAGAAATTCTTCCCCATGAGGGTGGTGAGGCACTGGCCCAGGTTGCTGAGAGCAGCTGTGGAGGCTCCAGCCCTAGAGGTGTCCAAAGCCAGGTTGGATGGGGCCTTGAGCAACGTGGTCTGGTGGGAGGTGTCCCTGCCCATGGCAGGGGGTTGGAACTAGATGATCTTTAAGGTCCCTCCCAATCCAAACCATTCTGTGATTCTAGGTGAGCAACTGGACTTGATGATCTCTGCAACAGGACAAGGAGCAATGGATGTAAGCTGCAGCACAGGAGGTTCCACCTCAACACAAGGAGGAACTTCTTGACTGTAAGGGTCCCAGAGCACTGGAACAGGCTCCCCAGAGAAGTCGTGGAGAATTTCAAGGCCTGTCTGGATGTGTTCCTGTGTGACCTGAGCTAGATTTCCTGGTCCTGCCCTGGCAGGGGGGTTGGACTGGATGATCTCTTTGGGTCCCTTCCGACCCCTGACATCCTGTGAGCCTGTGATTTCTTGAACACCTCTAGAGACAGTGGCTCCACCACTCCCCTGGGCAGCCTCTTCCAATGCCTGTCCACTCTTGCAGGGAAGAAATTGTTCCTTGTGTCCAATTTAAACTTCCCATGTTGCAGCTTGGGGCCATTACCTCTTGTCCTTGTCATCAGTTACTTGGGAGAAGAGGCCAGCACCAGCCTCACTCCAACCTCCTTTCAGGGAGCTGTAGAGAGCCAGAGGGTCTCCCCTCAGCCTCCTGTTCTCCAGGCTCAGGTCTCTCAGCTGCTGCTCAGCAGCCCTGTTCTCCAGACTCTTCATCAGCTTTGTTGCCCTTCTCTGGACCTGCTCCAACCTCTCAGTGTCCTTCCTGGAGTCAGAGACATGATCCTGTGATCTCAAAGGTCTCTTCCAACCTCCACAGTTCTCTGATACTGTGAGCGCCCCAAACTGTCTGCTTGTAACAGAGGAACCCCTGAAGCCTGGAGCTCGAGTTCTTCTGAACAAGGAGAGGACAGCACAGGCTGGTGGCTTCACCCAGCAATCTCCTCCACCACTCCTCTGCAGCACCACAGGCGCTGGCAGCCAGGCACTCCGCAGATTTTCCTGCCGTTACACCGTGTTCCTCGAAGGAGCTGTCACTTCGCTCTAATTAGCCAATTAGGTCCCTAATTAGCTGATGCAATTACCGGGAGGAAGTGATTTCATATCAGAACCACCTCACTCCCCACAGCAGACAGACGGGAGCCCAGCCTGTCACCGGTGGCTGGCGGCAGCGGCGCGGGGACGGTGGCCAAGGCCGCACCGGCTGCCTGCCGCGA
>VWYK01001630.1:51351-82271 GCA_013399775.1 Semnornis frantzii | reverse complement strand
TCTATGGTTCAATGATTCTGTGACCGATAGGAGCAAAGACAGGGAGATAGCTGGAGGTGGCAGGTTGGCAGCTCTAAGGGGGAGGGAGGTATAA
This sequence comes from Semnornis frantzii, assembly GCA_013399775.1. NCBI lineage: Eukaryota > Metazoa > Chordata > Aves > Piciformes > Ramphastidae > Semnornis > Semnornis frantzii. The sequence goes on along the minus strand of VWYK01001630.1, from coordinate 82,177 downwards.
TTTCTTAAAATACAGATCTTTTCATGTACTGGACATGTGCCTCGAGCCAAAATGGAAACAAATCATGCCTGGATCCTAGGTGGAGTGCAACAATAGTGAATTCTGGCCCCAATACACATCACTTCCTGATACTGCATGAGTTTTCTGGGCTGTTTTTCTTACTGTTCACACATGAGCACTGCAGCACCAGCAAGAAAGCTCTTGTTCTCCACTCAAAGCATGCTCTTTCTACCTAGCACAAGTGTTTCTACTGCATCTGCCTCCTGCTCTGTGGCAGGCTGAGGCATGTGTTTTGATATGCAAATGTAGCAGACCTGCCTACAGTCTTTTCATTACCTTTCAGTATTTCATACTGCATAATGAGATCAAAGAGGTTGACTGTGTTAGGAATCTCCTAACCACAGCTTTTCAGAAATGTGTGACTGTGAGTACCGCACAGTGGGCCTTTCCCTCCGTTTGTTCCCCTCCCTTCACTTATGTACCTATCACAGCTTCAAACACTCCATCAGCTCTGGAGACACCCATTAGGAAGGGAGCAAAGCAGCCAACAGAGGTGAACTGAAAAGCTTCTTAAGCTTTTGAGCAAATGTGCTACAAGGATTTCACATCCCAAATCAATTACATCACTTGTAGGTAGGCAAAAAATGAAGCCATATGTCATCTGGGAAACCAAATACTTGAGAATTATTCTAGTTTTGCTCACCTGTCAAGGTTTGGCTTACAAATGTAAGCCTTCTCATTCTTGGCAGTGATATTATTAGCTCTCTGTCACTGTTCAGGTGCTATACTGGTGGACAGAGCTGTTGAAATGAAGGGCTTTCTTGCTGGAAAGGCTGAAACAACAGTGGAAGAACTGCAGGTGACTCGAAGATTTTCACCTAAATGATCAACAATCTATTTTGGAGCAGGCAGGAGAATTTTGTCTGACTTGAGATTCTTCACTTAACCCTTTTGAATATTTTCTCCTTTTTCTTTTTAGTATTAGTGCAATTTTTAAAATTGCTGTTTAAAATGGAGAGTCAGAAGTTCTGTTATAAGAAAACGCACATGTGAGATGTTTGTGGGTTTTATATAGAGTACACCAGCATTTCTAGATTTCTCTCTTTTGTAACATATCAAAACCAGAACTGGTCAGATATCTTCACAGACAACTTGTTACACTCATTTTGGGGAGCTCTGCTGCCAGGGAGCCATGGGGGCTGGCTGCCTTTCAGTGAGGACTGAGTCCAGGCAGGCCTGCAGTGGCCAGAAAGTTCTGATGGTCAGCTGGGAAGTCAGCTTAGGGGAAGAGTCTGGACTAACACTGAGACATAAGGAGGAAGTTCTTTACAATGGAAGTGATAAAATACTGGAAGAGGTTGCCCAGGGATGTGCTTGAAGCCTCATGTCTGAAGAGATTCAAGATCAGACTTGATGCGGCCCTGAGCAGCCTGATCTAGTTGTAGGTGTCCCTTCTTACTGCAGGGGTGTTGGATTAGATGACCTTTAATAATCCTCTTCAGCCCAATGCAATCTGTGAATTTGTGACATTTAAGTTGTGCCAGGCCTAAGCCATATTGTAATGTGGTGAGGTCATAGCAGTTATGGGCTGGGGCTGCCACCCTCACTGAAGGTAGCTCATGAAGGCAAGAGATGAGCCCTGGCGGGCATCTCCCTGCTCACCACTACCACCATCTGGACTGTTTCTGAGCTGGTCATGTGTATTTAACATAGGACCTTGTCTTCCTCTAGCTCTTATGGAAGTTTTTGTCATGAGATGCTACATTTGGCTGAATAGACAATTTGGCCTTAGCCCATTCTGACCTGCATGCTATCATCCTGGGCCTATGGTTGAGCCCTGCATCAATAAAAGCAGCCTCAAGGCTGTGCAAGAGGGAGCAGACCACCTACAGCATGTACATGCATATCTCCACATGCAGGACCACAGCACCTAGGCAGTGTGAGGAAAATGTCAAGGTAGTCTGGCAGTCAGCTTCCAACTTGCATTAAAAATATCTCTGATCTATGTCAGTATCAGAGATATTTAAAGTGAACAGAGAAAGAAAAAGCCAGGTAGGATAGTGAACTTTCTGACTTCCAATGGGAGCCACCGGACCATCACCCAGTGAAAGAACATGACAGTTGTACCTTCCACAAAAAAGAGTTCCTTGGGTGGAGATGTTACAACTCCTTGCATCCTATATTGGTATTTCTAGACTTGGAAGCTTACTAAATCTCTCTTTTGGGCACAGAAATTGTGCATGGTTTATGGAGCAGGTTTTGATCACTTAACTATCCAGTCATTTCAATATGGTTGTGAGTAATTGAACTTTACATGGAGCTCATTGGAGTTGCTCTAAGTCAAGGTTCTGACCAAGAACAGGCATAGTTAATTTTTTTCCCCCAGTAAAACTAGAGAGTTAGAGTCTGTTTTGTGGCAAATTCTTCTAGATCATTGGGTGGTTTTGTGAAACTGCTGTCAGGTGTGGTATTTATTAGGGTTGTGCACAAATACCTGGTCTTGTGAACACACTGCATACATATATTAATGTCACATTCAGGTTGCAAAGTATTTATAACTGTCGCCTCTTTCCCTGTCTCTCTTTTTGTATGTCTGCACGCACATAACCAGCCCTGCTCCCAGCTGATTGATGGGGTAGGGAAGGTAAAGTCAGATAGCACCTTTTGTCCTTGTGTTGCTGTGCAGCCTGAAGACTTCATAGACTCTGTTGCAAAGGGTCCGGGTTGGTGGCTATATGGCAGCAATAATAATGCACCATTAGGGGTGGCAGTTGGAAAATATATGGCATGGAACACCACCACTGGGGTGGTGCTGAGGAAGTTGTTTCTTGGTTTTCGATGTTCTTAGATCATCTTGTCGAATATATAGTGGTATCAGGAACCTTTCTGTCCTGTTTACTAAGCAAAAATCAATCCCTCCAGAGACCTCAAGCTACATCACATGGCTTCAGACCACTCCGTCAGACCCTGAAGCAATAGGCAGAGTGCTGCCTGCAGGACTCAGCTGCATAAGCGACACTCACTGTTTTCCTTACCACAGGTTGAGAGGTGCTTTCCACAAAAAGGTACCAGGTCCTACAAGAACACATAGAACTGCAAGGCTTTTCATCCTCCTGCCCTGACAGGCAGTGTGCAGAGGCTGCTTAAACTGGCCAACCTCCACTAGCATGCGGTCATTTCTCAGGAATCTCTCACAGTGGCACCAGTTTGCTGTAGGCTTTTGTAATGATAGCAGCAGCAGGAGTGCTACCTCTTGCTGTTGTAAAATCTGCCACTAACTGGTGCTTCCACTGTCTGCTGTCAGAGGAGCCTGTGCAAGGAGAGGTCTTTCCTGATGAAAGCTTGTTAGTGGCACTTTGAGGGGTAGAGTTGGGTGCTGGCCAAGGGATGTCTTCTGCAAAACTGGGAATGGGCTGACTTGTGGGGAAATCTTCAGCTGAACATCTATGGGCTATTGTGTGTCACCAGCACTGCTCTGTCCTGTGCCATGTGTGGAAGCCCTACCTGCTTGCAGAGCTGTGGCCAAATAGTGACTAAACCCACTGTTTTTCTCTGATGAGATCTGGTATTCTCCCATGCCAAGTTGCATCCTACCAGTTAGATGAAGCAATGTGTTGCCAGAAGTAGCCAAAACTAAATATGGTGTACTGGCCTTGGAAAGAACTTCATGCTATTTCCTGAAGCCTGACAGGTGAATGACTTTGGATCAAGCATGCTATGGTGAAGTGCAATGTGCTTTCTGTAATGACTACTGGACACCCTGCACTTCTGACATTACCCTCCCAGTCCCATCAAGCATAGCCCTTTACTGCTGGTAGCAGTCATCTGTATCCTGCAAGCACATGAAACACACACATGGTCCAGCCTTGGCCACAGCACCTCGCCTATCAAGTGGCTTTACTTCAGAAAGGTCTTAGGTTTCACACTCCCCGTGAACTTGGGGGAGTGTGATCCAGCAGCTACCCTGCTATTACTTTCTCAGCACAAAAAACACTTCACAGAAAATATCTCCAAAATAGTGAATCTGACCTTTTCATCAGGCTTGCTGTTCCCATCTTTGCCTAAGCAAAGACCCAGCTTTCTGAAGTTGTGCTTTCAGTGTTGGCTTGCCTCCATCAGCAGTTGCTGACTGGTAGTTCTCACTACCCTTACTTAGGAAGTATTTTTGAGTTTGTTAGAGCCCTTTTTGTGCTCCACACTTGGCTCTAGAGATATGAAGAGCATGCCCTATTGCCTCTCAGTTGCAAGCTGGGGTATGTTTCTCTGGACTCTTGTGCTGCCTCCCTGCCTGATCTTCCTATAGGACCCATAAAGAAAACTCAAACCAACCATTATATATAAACAATAATTTTGCATCACTGGTTAGCCATCTACAGCAGCTATGCCATTACTACACATGCTTATTTACATATTCATATACAGCAACTCCATTGCCAATTTTCCACCGAGTAAACCGTGGTAAAAGCTACAGTCCACTGATTTCATCAGCAAAAGAGAGTGATCACAGCACCACTTACCACCACAGCAACAACCGTGCCTAGAAGCAGCATCCAGGCAGAGCCAAATGAAAGAACAGGACTGTCTTTGTAACAGTGGGAGTTAATCACCTGAACGAACTGCTAAGTGCAACATTTTTCTTACCTCAATCTTGTCACGTGGTGATTGGACAACATTCTGGCAGTTAGTTTTAGCCAAATATTATGGGATTCAGTATAGATGTAATTGGGGGAAGATGTATGGTGCATGATATGCCTGCCAAGTAGCTCAGCCTATCTGTAAACTGTCAGTGGTGCTTTGGGCAGAGATATCTTGAAAAGTAGATTCAAAGACTCTCCACAAAACAGTGCTAGAAAATAGTAATTTCTCTACAGCTGACTGCCTTGGTGGAAATATTGATGATTCCTTGTTAGAGCAAGGACTGCTGAGTCCTGAGACATCTGATGTGAACCAGACAGCTTGCACAGATTGAATGACGAGTCCTATTTCCCTTCTGCTAGGAAAGACTTTCCCTACATTTGCACATGAGAAGAATTTGTTGGGAGGCATCTCAGGCTAGACTGGGCTTAATGGGTGCCTAAGGGGTTTTTTTCTGAGCACATGTTTGCTGGGGAGCATCCAGCTGTGGATGTGCTTTTCCTTTTTGCCGTGCTTAACATCTGTGCAGTAGGTTTTTGTTTGGCTGGTTGGCAGTTTTCTCCTCCTTCCCTCAAGCTGCTTTGGCTGTTCACCCAGCTTTTTACCAAACTGCAGATTTATATTCCTTCTGCTTTCGGCAGGCCCATATGTGGAACTGTCAAAGTGTCACTGGCATCAATTGTGAAAGGTTAGTGTCACATTGTAGTCAGTGAGCTTATTAACAGGGAAATGATTGGATTTTGGAGAGGAGGAGAGAAGGATGGATGGGAATCCATTTTCCAGGCACCTGCTTCTCCCACTAAACATTTCTTATTGTCATGTATATATTTTCACAAAGTGCTTGCCATCTACATAGGAGAAAATGTTAGCTAGAGACCCCAGGAAGAACGAGACTGTGCCTTGTAACATCACAGCAAGCTGTAAGGATGAAAAGAGGCAGTAACGGGAGCAAGTTGTCAGATTTGTTCAGGTGTTGAGTGGCAAGACATGTTCATCTTTACTAGAGACAGGATCATGATGCGAAAATTGGGTTTCACAGAGACCCAGTGTCAAACTGGGAGACTCTGGATCTCGGTTCCTTGATGCTCCTTGATATTCAATTGCTCTCCCCAAGTGTATACAGATGAGAGCTACCATTTTGCTTATTTTCATCTCCATGCTTTTTCAGATTTAATCAGATCATATTCAAAGTCACCAGTGAAAAAAATCCCATATCCTACTGCAAAGTTTTTGTCTGTGCAAGACATTTTTAGGGCTTTTGGTACTATCATTGCAGAGAACCTGGCTCACAAACTGTAGCATATTAATCTTAAAATTGACTTGATGAGACCATTCCAGTTTGAGATCTGAGGCACAGAAAGCCTGACATTTTCTGTCACACAAGTCTGTGAGACAGTGCAGATGAATAACTGCTTCTTTAGAGACTCTCCTCTAGTACCTGGATCGCAGAACCATCCTTCCCATTTTTTCCTTTGGCTTTTCCACCTTCTCTTTTTAAAAGTCAGCCTAACATCCAACTGGAAACACTAGAGCCATCCATTAGAGAGGCAGGTGCAGAAGACCCTGGTCCTACCAAAAAGCTGAATGTGTTTGTGTTGTTACTCTTTAAAAAGAGACAAAGTATGGTTTGGTGCTTGTTCGAGTTTGTATGGAGCTACTATTTCACAAGAACCACTGCTCAGCTTTTGAACTGTAGCCTGCAGCTAGTGCCAGCCTGACCTAGATTCAGGCCAGTGACCTAAAGGTGAAATCCACCAGAGTCCGGAACTGAGCCTTTGGGGCACCAGCTGTCCTTTGTTCCTGATTATTCCCTGGTTGACATGGCAGCAAATGCCCTTGAGGTGGCTGATAATGTATTGCTGGGGGGTAGTGTATGTCTGACCTTTTCTGTAGGAATGAGCTTGAAAATGAGGTGGAAAAAAAAAGGGAATGAATATTAATAATTGGATTTTCCTGCAGATTCTTCACTGATGATGAAGCCCATTGTGCCCTGAAATTGGAGTGAGCACCATGCACAGGTGTCTCTTTGTTGCTCTCTGAATGTTGCTGGTAGATGAGATCTAATTTCACCACTTGCAACAACAAACCAACCAACCAACCAAAAAAACCCAACCAACCAACCAACCAAACATCCCCCCCCCAAAAAAAAAAAGAAAAAAAAACACCAAACTGAAACAAAAAATCAAACCAACCAAAAAAAAAAAAAACCAACCAAAAAAACCCCCACAAAACACAAAAACACCAACCAAAAAACAACCAACCAAAAAAAACAAAAACAAAAACACCCCACCCAAAAAACCCCAAACCAAATAAGAAATGGAGACTATGTTAGATGCAGCCAGTGAGTAGTTCCCCTCTCACAAGTCAGGAACTTCCATGCTTCTCACCACACTCCTGCCCATCCTTCCCTATGACAACTGCTAGCCAACATTGGAAAGTGGGGCCCTGGCAGATGACAAGCTGAGGCTCAGGGCGGTCACCTGAGGCAGGGATGACTACATGAGGGCAGGAGGTAGAGAGAACTTGCCTGCAACATGGGGATATTCCCTTTATGAATTTCCAGCTTTCCACCTCAGTGTGCATGCACTGGGAATTTCAGCTCTCCCCTGCTCAGAAGGCTGCTCTTCTCTTTCCTATTCTCTCTGCTTTGGCTGCAGCTGAGGATGTAGCACTGTGCAAAACAGCAGAACCAAATCTCATATGAGGTTTCTGGGTTTGTGATGGCCTATGCAGTGCCCCAGGTGCCAATGCACTAGACAAGAGCATGATGTGAAATGTGGTTCAACGTGTGGACATCTCTTCTTGCCCTAGGACTTCTCTCTGAACCCTCTGAGTACAGCCTTCTGAAGCTTCACTGACTCCTTGTCTGTGAACTCTCCTCCTATGAGACCACAGTTAGCACCACACATAGCAGCTGTGCTTAGTTGCCTTTTGGGAAGGTGCATGGCCCTCTTTTCTAGATGGTGCCCTGAAGTTACAGAAGTGTCTAACAAAATTGCAAAAGGTCTGATTCTCCAGCTGGGACTGGAGGCCCTGGTGGCAAGGTGAGTGTTTCAGTGAGAATGTGCAGCCTCTTGGGCACAGGTGCTGCAGCACCAGGACCAGGCAGGAGAAGACCCTCTTGTCTTTGTCCCTGGCAGCAGACAGGACCACCTCCTGCAGGCTCCAGAGACCCTCAAATCTGAGCTCAAAACCTGGGTTTTGGGCAATTAAGCAGCCACCCCACACACCCCTCCCCTCTAACTCCCACCTCCTTCATATGCCGAGCAGAATTTTAATGTACTTAAACTAAAAAAGAAATTTCTCTTTTTAGCACACACAAAGGAAAAAAGAAAAAGAATTAATAATCATCTATAAGCTAAGTTCTTTTCAGACAAATGGAGAAGCATTCAATGCTGATATATACTTCCCCCCACTTTTAAATGGTATCTATTTAAATGCAGATTTTCTGGTTTCCTATGTGGAACTTGGAAGAAGTGCCTTTCAATTTAAATGCTAATAAAGAGTAAACTTCAAAATCAAAATTTCTCAGTAAAGGAGAGTGTTTTCTCATCGCTTCAAATATCTTTTTATACTTGCTGCTTCCTTTTCTCCCATCCTCCTCCTTCTCTTCCCAGCCCCCAGCCTCCTTTGCATTGAATGCTCTTTTTTAAAACCAGGAATACACTTTTCAGAGTTCCTGAATTAAAATGTTTAGTGCTGGGGTCTCTGCAATGAGTGTGTTTGAGCAGAGTGCTGGGACACTGATAAAGGAGAGATACCATCCTGCTGCCTCCAGCCTTTTTCATGCTGGCCGTTTATCAAAGCTGCCACTCTAAATGCTTTGTGATGAAATTATTCTCAGGCTTGTACTGCATAATATCGCACCTGTGCTTGGGACAGGAGCTGAAAGGGGAAAAAAAACCTGTAGGGTAATTTAGTTGTTTCTGAATGTGAATGAGGTTTTAGTGCTGGGCAGCAGAGAAGGGAAGTCAAATGCAGAGGGGAAAAAAGCAAAACAGAAGAGGCACTGCCAAACCTGCCTCTTTCTGCATTACCCCTCCTACTTCTTCTGTGGTCCATTCCTGCATATCTCCAACTTCATTTATCTTCAGGACGAGCTTAGAGTAAATCTGCATTTTACAAAAGAACCTTAACACTGCCCGATACTGGGGTTTTACATACAACTATGGTTCTTGCTTCCTGTCACACTCCATTTGCCATCTTTAATGTGAAGTTTTCTTTAATTTTCCTCATCACTCTCTTCCATACTCCATCTGTTTTTGTTCTCTCTTCTCACTTAGAGAAAAACAGAGGGGAAAAAAGTCTTTCTATTTTTTCTTCTGTTTTATACTGGTCTTGGTGAGCCTTGGCCACCTTTGCAAGAGGACGTTCAAGAGATACTAATTGATTATTAAATTTTAATAAATTTCCAGGTACTTAGTGGCTACAAAGATACCAAGATGGTAGCTGGCATATAAAAAGCAGAGTGTAACAGCACAGATTCTGCTCACTGTGGAAGGAGACTTTGTAAATTAACAGTAAAGCCATGATCATATATAATAGGATATTGGGCTTTCTGTATGCCAGTTATTTTCACACAGCTGTTCCTGTGCTCTGTACCTCATTGTTATCCAAACACATCCGAAGAAAAGGTGGTGAACTGGCTTCAACAGCACCTCTGGCAGACAGGACAGAGAATTTTCAGGGGAAAACTTTGGGGCACCCAGCACCCCCATTGATGTTGGGGAAAGAGGAGTTCACTGAGGTCTTCATTCTAGATACTCCCTTACAGGTAGGGGTGATGGGGAGACGACTTGTCCCCAAGGCGTCTCTGGGTGACTGCAACAACCTGGCAGGGCTGTGTGGTGAAGCCTGCTCTGATGCCCTGCACTGCATTTCCTTCTGTGCACTGTACCTACTGGGGGGTGGGGGAGAGGGTGGAAATAAATGGAGTAGTGGTGTCAGAGCAGCACTTCTCACCAGCACTGAAAGCATTTTACATCAACGGGTATCACCTTTGCCCTGAAATCATTGTACATCAACGGGTGTCACCTTTGCCCTGAAATCCAAAGTTCATCACAACTTTCTTCTAGACAGTTGGAGAATTCAGGAGAACTTCCATTTAGAAAGCTGGACTTTCCACCTGATCTTTCTCACCGCTGCCAGGGTTGAGGGTGCTAGCTTAAAGGAGGTGGCGCCTCACATCTCCAGGAGTGATACCTCTCACCAGGCTAATGTGGTGCTGAGAGACTGTTCTTCTTCATCCTCAGCAAGATCATGCTGGTTTTGTGGTGGCCCAAAGGAGAAGTCACTTAAAAAGATGACCATCATAAAGAAATGTGTACTTCCTAGTACTTCAGGGAAACAGAAAGGGAGAAAAAATTTTAAAATAACATCTCTGATCTGTTAAAGTCCCAACATTCACAATGAAATTAAGCAGAAGCCATTTTATTATGTGCCTCAAATTCTTCAACACCTGCATAATCTGCAAAAACTGTGTAATGAAAAGCCTCTTGGCATGGCTACAACTGGGAAATGTTTGCTTTGTGTGGTCTCACTTAGCAGGAGTAGGAAGGATTAAAACTGTGAATGTGAAGAAAGACAGCAAAAAATGCAGGTGCCTCAGACTTTCTCCTCTGTTCTTAGGGAGTGAGAGAGGAAGAGGATTTGAATAGGCAAGTTACAAGTGTGCTCTGCTGAGACTGAAGCTGGAGAATGTTCATAGGTGATCACATATTGTAGTGTTAAAACCTAGATAATAAATCTGGAGAAAGTTTCTTCAAGATCAGTTCTTGAGCATCACTGAATAAATAGAAATTATCAACTTCAGGTACTTCTTGAGAAAAAAGATCTCTCCAGAATGACAGAAGGAGGGAGAATGGCTTGGAGTAGGATAGGGTAGGATGGGAGTAGATCAAGTAGATGGGACTAGACTGAAGTGGAGTGGAATAATGCTTTGGCATAAACTCAGCTACTGTGGCCTACTGCATCAGAAGTTGTAAAGGGCTGAGCTTTTGTTTCCATCTTAGTTTGCTGTCACTCAGAGCTGAGTAGCGACACAAGAGATGATAATAAAACATCCTTTTTCTTCTCTAGTCATAGAATCATAGAATGGTAAGGTTGGAAGGGACCTCAAAGATCATCTAGTTCCAACCCCCTGCCATAGGCAAGGACACTTCCCACTAGCACAGGTCACTCAAGGCCTCGTCCAACCTGGCCTTGAACACCTCCAGGGAGAGAGCAGCCACAGCCTCCCTGGGCAACCTATTCCAGTGTCTCACCACCCTCACTGTAAAGAACTTCCTCCTAACATCCAGTCCAAATCTCCCCTCTGCCAGTTTAAACCCATTGCCCCTTGTCCTGTCATTACAGGACCTTGTCAATAGTCCCTCCCCATCCTTCCTGTAGGCCCCCTTCAGATACTGGAAGGCTACTCTAAGGTCTTCTGGAAGCCTTCTCTTCTCCAGGCTGCAGAGCCCCAACTCTCTCAGCCTGTCCTCATAGCAGAGCTGCTCCAGCCCTGTGATCATCTTTGTGGCCCTCTTCTGGACCTGCTTCAACAGTTCCATGTTCTTCTTAGTCAAAGTTTCTTTTCCAGCAGAAGTGGAGTAGGAACAGAAGCCTGAATCCTTTCATGGAATGATGTTCGTAGCAATCTTTGTCCCAAGACCTAACATAAGGTCTTTGCCTTCCATAGTAGGACTGCATACAATGTACTAAATCTCTGATGTGCAAATGATCCTTTTTGCATTCATCTCTCTAATATGCATATCATAAAGTCTCTTGAAGACGAATTCATCTTTTCAGCTCCACAAGACACTTTTTTTTTGCCTTTTACCCCCTACACTTGAACAAGTTTTGTTTCCTTCATTCTCCACTGCCTCCTTAAATATCTCCCTGTAATTTTCCCAAATACTGGAGAAATCACTTTAAGACAGTAACACACCACTGGATGACTTGATCAGGGATGTTCTCTCCCTCTCTAGAGCTTTATGAGAAGGTTCCCCAAAGACATGAAATTCCAGCGTCATGGGGAGTTTTCTGTTTGTCAGTATGATCTTCAGAAGGCTTTGGCCTTTGTAGAAGATAGGGCTTCATTCCTCCTCTGACGAAATGCTCACTTGACTCTCAAGCTGCAAGACATTTTATGAGGGAAGGCAGACTGAATTGCTAGCAGTGCACACCTGGCACCTTCCTTTTGTTTCTGTTTTAAATAGCTGTAAGAACACATAAGAATTCTCACTGAGAAAATCCAGATAGCTGATCTGTCCTGACAAGTACAAACCATGTGCCAGGATGTCCATTCTGTATCCCATCCTGAGAGACATCTTGACTAACACAGGCCACAGCCAGTTTGTGAAACATCCCATACATTGTGAAGCATTTCCATAGGCAAGTTCATATATGCTGGCAACCAGACACTTAACACTGCATCACTCAACCAGCGAGCTCTAGTCAAGAGAAGGTGATGTGTTTTTCTGGATTAGGGCAAGTTGTGCATGTAACTTCTAAACACCATTGCACCTCTTGTGCAATGAAGGCTCACCTAAATCCTCCTGCCTGCCTGTTTCACTTTTTGTGAGGGCCTTCTGCTGCTCTTTCAGCTTTGGCAGGGTTGTGTTTTAGCGTACGCATTTCTGGCATGAGTATTTCTAAGTCACTCTCTGGAGCAAAGTACTTACGTATAAACATAATCCACTGTTGCATTTGCTGAAGTGGGTTGTACTCATGACTGAGTTCAAATAATCTTTACACTGAAGGCTGCATTGCCACATGATTCAGTAAAAGGCACTCAGCGATTTTAACTGAGTCTCAAGTAAACTAATATGTACTTCTTATCTCTCTGCACCTGAAGCGTAAAGAAAAGATTAAAACCTCACCCACTACCTGCCAACCTCATCCAAAATACAGTCTTAAGCTGTGCAGAGAGAATCGTGATGCCACTCAAAATCACCTACATTAATACTCGTTCATTGTAGCTGGGAGATACCAGGGCTGGCATTCAGTAAAAGACCAACCAATTTTACATCTTGGCCCCTCTGTAGTGTTGGAGTGAGGTAAGAGAAGGGATGCTGTGAGAAAAGGTATCTCTGTGCTGCTAATGCCTTGTAAGAGAAGTAATTTAAACAATACTTGGTGAAATCTGATAAATTGTGCTCTTGGGCTGCATGCAGTCCTTGAACAGGTTGGATGAGACCTTGAGTGACCTGGTCCAGTGGGAGGTGTCCCTGCCCATGGCAGGGGGGTTTGAACTAGATGACATAGACACCTTCTAACTCAAACCATTCTATGATTCTATGATCTTTGACAATAGGCTCACATTTTCCTTTCCATATGTGCTGTGAGTAAAGAAATCTCTACTATTTTAGAACTATTCCTAAACTCCCCTGTGGAAAGGAAGACAGCTAACAGGAAGACTGAGCCCTAGCTTTAGTAAGATGACTTGCAATTTCAAGGAAGAGGGCAGAACATCAGAAGCCAGAAAGGCATACTAAAACCTTCAAGAAGCAAAGCTGATTCAGAACATGTTACGTTTGCAGCTGCTGGGGTGTGAAACTTCTTCCACGATGTGACAACCAGCATGAATTATGTTATTGCTCATAACAAATACAGATGGACAGATATCAGGGTGAAATGAAGGGCAGGGACATTTGCAAAGTGACAGAGAAAACCTTCCACCACATGCTGCTTGGAGAAAAATGGATCTTAATCAGCTTTTCTGCCTTTATCTTCAGAAAAACTTTGGAGTTACTATGCTCCAACAAAAGATTAAATGTTTTTAGGAAATGCCTATTGTTTTTCATGAGAATCTGTCTCTATTTTAAGGAGGTTGTCTCTTTTCATTATGATTCACGAGTCCCTCAAATTTACCATTTCAGTTATGGAACTGGATTACTTTGTTCCCTGCTCCTTCTCTAATGTTATCAATTGAGACGTTTGTTGTTTCCAACCTACATGAACATGTTGTCTGTATTCCTTGTCTGATGATCCATATTGGTTTTGAGTCAGGATTGAGTTCCCTTCCTATTATATGCAGCAGCACCTGTAGTAGTGCTCAGCATGGAAAGTACTCCCAAAGGGAAGATATTCACACATAGCTTTTAGTCTGTTAATATAAAAAAAGAAAATGGCACGAAGATGGTGTCTTTAAAAGATGAGTGAAAAGGTAATACACTTCTGCTCATAAATGATGATGATGTCTAAGTCCATGTAGTAAATCATTGAAATTACTGATTACACAAGCAAGGCATTGAGAATCAACCTCTATATTATATGTCTTACAGAGCAAGCAATGTAATACTTTCCTTCTTTGCACCCTGTAGTTATGCATATGACACCAATTCAAGCAGGAGCATTCATCTGCTCAGAGGTCTTTGCAGAGGGATCTGGACAGCCTGGCTCAATGGGTCACAGTCAGTTCTAAGAGGTTAAGCAAGGCCAAGGGCAGAGTCTTGCACTTGGGTCACAGCAACCTGATGCAGCCCTACATGCTTGGGGTAGAGTGGCTGGAAAGTTGCCTGACTGAAAAGGAAGCTTTCTGGTATTTTTTCAAGAGATAATGTAAGCCTAGCGTTAGATGCTGATGATTTTGCTGTGTTGTTGGAAAGGGAATTTCTGTTTCTGTCAGGAAGAGAGGTCAAGTGAAACAAGCCTCAACATTTGGCCTAGAAATCTTAGTCCTGCTACTTTGACTCTTCTGCTCAATGGAAAAACTCACGTTGATTTAGAGGGGTAAAAGCCATTCTTTGGACGTGGGGATGCCTGTGAGAGGCTTGTGGGACCTATGAAAAACTGGCTTCATCAGCTAGTCATTGGGGTACTTCTGAGGAGTTATTGGAATCCCATTTGAACTTAGCTCATTAAAAGTAAGTTGTTAGGGTATATTTCCATTAGGACAAGCAAGTGCTGTTACCCAGAGTCAGCAGTCACAAGTTCCAGCGGAAGGGGTTTGCAGAGCTGACACAGACAGCTGTGCAGCACTTCTGAGAGATGTGTTGTGCTGTTATTGAAGATGACATAGGAAACTGCAAACATTTTCTGGTTTTATCTGCCTTCCAAATTGAGCCCAGGCCTTCATGAACTGCAAAGTAGGAAGATATTTTGCCATCAAAGATGCTTACTAACATTTGCTGCTTGTCTAAGAAAGCAGTCTGGGAAATGCCCAAAGAGCAGAGACTAGCATTGCCTATGGGAAGTATGAGTTTCTACAGCAAATGGTTTTTAATTCTGCACCCACCTCCTTGAGCATATCCAAATGCTTCACAGGGAGATTTTCTTTAAGTTTTTGGTGGGAGAGTCACAAACCCTAAGATCAAAATATGAATGTTAAGATTTGTATCTTGTTAAAAGGGCCCTGGTCACCAGCGGGCTGAAGGCAAAAAACAGTGACAACCTACAGGAACCAGTTATAGCTTTAAAGGAGGAGTTGCATTCTGTATCTCAATCTTGCAGTAAGAATTGCTATAATGAACAAAGCCCTGAGTGAGCTGCCTTCCACTGAATCAAATCATTCTGTTCCAACACACAGACCTTGGGGACACCTGGCATTTTGGATAAAGAGTTTTATAAATCTCTGATGATGCTAATTTATGACTGTTCACAATTTTCACTCAGTCTGCACTGCTGATATTGGTACTTTTTTAGATCCACTGTGGGAAAAGAACAGAAAATAACAGAAAGTATAAACAGTCAAAGGCCAACCAGGAGAGATGCTGCTACAAAGTCTGGTGGATGATTCAGTTTTCAAACCTTCCTCCTCCTGTCATGAACATTTTGTTTCTTGAAAGAAAGTGAAATCATTCCTATGCCAAATAAATAAGTAAATAAATAAATTCAATATGGAAGTAAATGTTTTGAGAGCTGACTTGGCTGGAATTTCCCCTGCACATGCATACTCTTGACATATGAGTGTTTAAGCTATCTATGTGTGCATGAATGGAGACAGGGAACAATCAAGCGTTAGTGAAGATGCCCTCATCTGTACCGCTGTTCAAGGGTGCAAAGATGCTCTTTAGCTCTCATCATCCTTGCTGTTTCATTAATATGTGCTATAGTTGCCAGGGTGGTCTTCCTACCAAGATTTCACAGCAAAAACAGCTATGAAGATTTTTTGGCTTTCAGCATATGCAGGAGGAGGGATCCCAGTAGTCCCATCCTTTGCCTTTCAGAAGACAGATATATGATATAGCCAGGTCTTAATTTAAGGGTACTTTATATTAACTCTTGGGGATCTTTTATTTATGCAACAAACACAGGTCAATCCCAGACACCCATATTAGGTGTGGTACTCAGTCCCTATGCTTCAATGTAGCCCCTTGTCCTCCTTCTACTCTCGGTGCTCCATGGAGCACTCAAAATGCATCCTTACCAAAAATCATCTACAAGGTCACCATGTAGATACAAGAGAAAGCAATAAAGTGTCCTATGCCCCAGCCGTGTATCTGTACTGCATTTATTACCTCCGACAGCAGAATATCTACATATCTCACCATCCTGAAGGTATCAAATTTCACACACACCTCCAGCTGAAAAACGAGGCACTGTGGCCCAACTTACACATGGGAAGGTGCACCACACAGAAGCTCAGTGACTTGCCCAAGATCACACAGAAAGTCAAAACTGAGGTGAATCCCCTGTCATGTTTGCACTGGAGTAATGCTTAGAGACCACTTTGTATATCACTTTGATCAGGAACATACACTGAATGCAGTGGAGTAACAGATGGAGATGCGAAGGCAGGATTTAAACAGACATTGTGTTAGGACCCAGAGCCCATGTTAGACACAGCACTGCACTGAGGCTGTTTAATGACTTCTGATTCCTGATCAAATTGTCACAAGGCACTTGGGTGCATCTGCACTTACCTTCATTGTATGGTCTCCTGCTTTGCTCCCAGTCCAAGGTACTATCTTAATTTATATTGTCCTCTCTCTGAACTCTCCTTACTCAAATCATCCCAAGCCAGCACATACTGAAGACCTTGCAGATCAGCAGCATTTTGGATTAAGACTGTCATGAACTTCTGATGATGCGAGTTTATCACTGTTCACAAGCCTGTTTTTCTGTCTTCCCCACTGCAGATCTGCGCAGGATGACAGCTGGCTTCATGGGCATGGCTGTGGCCATCATCCTCTTTGGATGGATTATTGGGGTGCTGGGGTGCTGTTGGGATCGAGGCCTTATGCAGTATGTGGCAGGGCTTCTCTTCCTCATGGGAGGTAAGGATATTGTTGTTTGAAGAAATGTGCTTTCCTTGTTGTTTTCACGTTCCCCCTTTCCATGTGTCCCACCTTTTCTAAGGAAAACTTAAAACATTTTCAGAGTTGTTTTAGGTGCTGTGGATTTGGTTTCATTCTGAGTTCCTTCTGATGTACACCAAGGGTAACCCAACTATAATTTGGTATTATTTCACAAAACAGGGTCCGTAAGTCACAGAACTGTAAATGGCCTTCTGAGATGTTT
The DNA here is from genome assembly GCA_013399775.1 of Semnornis frantzii. NCBI lineage: Eukaryota > Metazoa > Chordata > Aves > Piciformes > Ramphastidae > Semnornis > Semnornis frantzii. Next base: position 65,098 of record VWYK01001630.1, on the reverse strand, counting down.
AGTCCAGTGTTCTATTGTTGCAAGTAACAGTGTCACTCTTAATAAACTTAGTAAGCATAGTTATAAAAATCTGAAGATTACGTGGATGTTATTCCCACTGCAATCCTATTTCATAGTGGGACACATTGATAACTAGAAATTATGCTCAAACTTTTAACCTATATTCCTCCTCATCAGTTGTTCTTGAGTCAAATATAGCCCTTAGTTCATATGTCTGCCTTCTCTGATGTACCTATGATTAGCAATTGTGCCCTGTTTTCCTTTTCCCACTCTACATATGCTATTTCTCGTACACTTTTCTAAGACCAACTATTAATCCAGCAGCCTTTTCTGTCACCTGTTCTGTGTGTACTTACCTATCTCAAATACAGATGAGAACCATTCCTAAACAAGGTCTGATCAATGCCTTACATACAAAATGCAAAGGTTTCCTTTCTCTGCTATAAATCCTTTGCCTGAAGTATTTGTGGTTGTATTTACCTTTTTCATGCTATGTCACACTCAAGACCCACGGTCATCCTTCAGTTGGATAACACATGTAGGCCTTTCTCCTCCTTTGTAATTTCCTGCTGATGATTTCCCAATTTACAGCAGAAGTTCTGTTTATTACTCCCTAGTACATGCCCTGGCACTCCATGCTTTTGAGCTTTTTCCCATTTCTACTACACCATCACTCAAGGTAATTCAGCATTTCCCACGTAATGTTCTAACCTTTCTTACTACAGATGCCATCCAGCTTTCTGTCATTGGCAAGTTTGATGGCACACAGTTAAGTGAAATGAAGGGTGTGAGAGTTAAGTCCCAAATACAGCCCTGGGTGGATGTTTCTAAGTGAACAGCACTACTTCTGTTCTCTCTTCTTTTCTCTGCTTTTACTTGACTAGGAGCTTGCCCCTCAGGCAGATCATCACTTCAGTGCATTTGGTTGCTTGTTTGTCTATACTGTGGTGTGACACAGCTGAGTGTGTGAAGTAAAGCTTCTGTAATCTCAGAAGAGGAGTTAGGTGCTCAAGTTAGCAAGTATTTATATCCCAGTGCTGTTGGTGCTGGTGACATGGACATTAACTCTCTCCCTGCCCACAAACACTTTTGAAGTCTGCTAGTACCTTGTGCAAGCACAGGTCTAAGTGAGGATGTCTTTAAATGGTTTGTTGAGGGTATCAGTAGTTCATGAGCAATGGGTCTGCCAAATTAGTTTGCTGTTTCTTATATAATTGACTTGGTTGTGGGAATTCCCGAGGCAGGAATTATAAAATCTGCAGTTATTTTATTTCCAGAAAGCCCCACCCACAACTTTATATAAAATTAGTTAGATCGGGGTTCAGAAATTCGTTCGGGAAAATATTCCACAAGGATGCTTACAGGGAATTTAGTCATTCAGGAAAATCAGAAAACATGGAAAGGTTTGCTATAAAAAATAGCTTTGCCAGACTTACAAATAAAGGCAGCCTGGAACCCTAGGGAACGTTTGTGCTACTCAACGGCAGTGGAGTAGGAATTCAGAGATAGTCCTTTGGCTCCTTGTCGGCAGTCTGGCAGTGCCTTGAAGTGCAGATCGTGGGGCAGCACAGGGTAAAGCTCAGGCTGCTCTGCGTACCCACGATTATGGCAGAGGCAGGTCCCTTCAACAGGCAGGCAGGATCTGACGGTCGAGAGCGGGGCTGTGCTTTCTCGGCACCGTTCTTGCAGATGCCCCTCAAGGACCGACTCTAGGACCGACTCNTTAGGTGGGGCAGGGACTTGGGTGTGCCCTGCCACAATAATCAAAAGGTTCATTTGCATGGGGGTTATTTTGTTCTAACATGCTCGGATATCGGTGTGGTATTTAACTTACTAAGGCGTGACATGCAGATTAAAACATTAGGACTATGCTAAGTAAGTAGAGAATATTTACATTTATTAGAAACTTTGCTAAATCTTACTTACTGATTGGAAATTATCACTTCATATGGGAGAGTTTCCAGCACGGCTGCAGAGATTAGTGGCTTGATGTTATTTGCTTGTCACTGATTGAAAGATGGCTGATGAGAGTTTTCTGGTGAAACACAACTCATGCATAGTGGGATAGGCCTCTCATAGCTTACAAAGCCATCTTTTGGAATACTCAGAAAATAGGCATTTCGGTGGAGATAGATCCAAGGTCATGCAACTGAGAACAAAAAGTGTCAATCATTCTCACAGAACAAGAGGTTCAGAAAGCCTCTCAGAAAGCAGCAACTCTGAAAAGGTCTTTGGGACCATGGTTGTTGGAATCGTTCAGCTAACACAGGAGCACTCAGTGCAGTGCAGCTGCTAAATGTGCCAGCTCTGATGGGAATATGCAATAAGAGTATGAGATGGGGTTACCTTTGGGCAAAGCAAAACTATTTTTGGACATGCTATTCTGATGTCTACACTAAAGAATGACATGGAAAGATTGGGAGAGGCTGCAGAAGAGCTACAGGATTCACTCAGGGCCTGAAAACCAGGAAAACCACAGAATGCCACAAAAAGCCAATTGCTTGAAAGTGTTTAAAAGAATATTTATAATTAACTTGAACACAGTGTGGAAGTACCTGTGCAAGCAGAAATCATCTGATAGTAACCTGTTCTTTGACTGCATGGACAAAATAATAATAAGATCCAACAGTTGAGATCTGAAATTAATTGAAATGAGAGGCACCAGATTATTTTATCTGCCAAATTCTGTCAAGATGTGTGATAATTTTAATAAAGATGTCTTGGGAGGATATTAAACTTATTTTCTACTCCAGCATAGATATGTGGATCAGTGTTACAAAAGGTTACTCTCTCTCTTGTGTTTTGCCTGTCAGTGGCAAATGCTACTTTTCCCAATTTCTTTTAACAGCAGATGTGCATAAAGTAACATCTACAAACTGAAGGAGTCAGTTAATAAAATACACCACTACAGCCATCTAGTCTAAAAGTCAATACCTACCAATATTTTCAGACTATGTCATATGTTACATAGTCATTCCTTCTACAGCAATGAACCTTTTCATCTGAACCTTTCTGTCTTTAAATACAAAGTGGTTGCTTCTGTCATGAAGTAAAGGCTCTCAATGTACCATCCTATTGGTCCTCAAAATGCACAGGGACGGAATGCCTCTTAGTTTTGCCTATTTTTTAATTCTGATCCAAGAACAGGAAAAAAGATTTGGGAGATGTATGACATCTGACCTCATGAGAGGTCAGAGGACCACATGAGAGGTAATTGTGTTAATAGCTATATAATCAGTCTGAAAACTTTTCTTTCTATTTGCAGGGCCACTTGTCTTGGCTATATTTGTAGTATTTGCTCTGCTTTCATTTTTTGATAGACAGCTCTTCCGTAATGCTTAAATATTCCTTCCTTGCCATATCTATGGAGTTTGCCCCTTATTTGCCATAATTATCTGAACACGAAATCTCAGTGGAACACTGAGGAGTGTGCTGTGATAATCTGAGAAGACCAGACTTGATTTCCTTGAACCTCTGGTTCTTCATTATATTTACTGAACAGTCATCTTCCTAGCCCATGTGGCAGCCCATAAGAACTTGCTTTAGAGTGCTTGATCTAATTTCTCAAGCAAATCACTGAAATAAGTAATTTGTGAAACGCAGGTTGCTATCTGGTATTAGCTCATCTGGAATCCAGGACGTATAAACTGTGATTTAGAGTGTGTTTTACACTGTTACTCAGTATGTTTTGTAACAAGTTAAAAATTATTAATAATTCATCTTTTCTGTGTACTCCAAATGCATCTGTATCAACAGCAATCACAGGGCTCTTATGGCTTCTGAAGTTCTTCTGCATAATTTTCTGTATGTGTTGTGGAATTTGTACTTTGATTCCTTATCTTAAACAACAGCATTCGCCTGACCATAGTAAGATTTTTTTTCAGTCCCTCATCTTGTACAGAGCCAGATGGGTACTGCAAATTATATTTAGTATTTTTGACCTCATTTTGCATGATGGTACTATTACATAGTCTCATGTACCCAGGGTTGCACTATCTGTTGTAGCTTTATTACAGTATTGTCAGTATGATTTTATCCTACAAGGTGAGAGACTTTCTCTTTTTGAAAGTTTCTCCATTTGGTAATTGTACTCTTAAGTTTCACTAATTCTAGCTCATTTTATGCATATTATTTGAAACTGTTTAATTCCATTACAGAAGTGGGTCATACTCGAATTATACATGACTCCAAGCACATCCTCTTGCATCTTCTTGTGTCTTCTCTATATGCAAACTATTGAAACTCTATGCACCAGTAGAAGCTCCATACTGGACATGTCATCCAGTAATGCAACCTTACTGTAACTTTAGGAGCATCTGTAATCCAAGTGTCAAAAATCCTGTGGAAAACCTGAAACTTTCATGGTCATCAAGTGATGACCATCACCTAGCAGAGATCTAAAGGAATTCAGTTAAATAGCTACCTGAGGAAATTCATGTGGGGCATTTTATACATTGTGTTTTGACCAAAGCATAGCTACTTGCACCAAAACCATGCCTTTGCTTTTTGAAGTCTGGACATTACCAGTTCCTCATCAGTTCTCAGGAAGCAGTGCTAATTTTCTGGCTTTCAAGAAGTCCTTCTGAATGTGTTCAAATCCTTGACTTATTTGTTTTTATTATCATGGCCAATCTGTCAATTATTTTGGTGGTTGTGTTTACTTTCTCAAGAGTAACTAATGCTATTGCCAGGCCAAGGTCCAATTTCAAGTTACTTCCAGCTCCGAAGAGATGGGGTTCTATGAACTGACACACTGGCAGATCTGTGTGGGCAGTGATCTTCAGGAATCCCTCCTTTCAGTTCTTCATCAAGTTGTTTATGAATATTTCTGTATCATGATAAGCTGAGAAGCTATATATGCATCTAACTCTTGGGTTTTCCACCTGCTCTCCAGAACATTCATTCATAGCAGTTTCTTGTTTCAGCATCTCAGAACCTACTGGGTTGATTATCCTTACACACCCAGGGAAACCCAACCTCAACTCACCGTCTGTTGTTGCACTTGCTTTATAAAATCAGCTTTTAAAGACAATATTTGATACCTTCTTGTTTTCCCAGCTCCATTGTCTGTTTTCAAATGTCACATAGCTTGCTTTATTTCTAGTTTTGAGGGTAGGGCTGATTTTGTACCTAAATGCTCCAAACCCCTTTTCATCGGTGACTGACATGGGGAAAGTGGAGTGGCAGGGCTGCCCCATGATAGCGCAGTCCAGTCTTCTGGCAGTGATCACATCCTCCCTTCCCCTACCTGGTGCACCTCCTTGCTGAAATTCTGTCCCTTTTCCTAGCTGGAAATATAAAATGCCTCTTCTAATATCTTGTTCTGGTACTTGCTTTAGCACAAAATTATCACTGGCCAAACTACATCCCTGACCAAAACCATGTACATTACTTGCCTTTGAAAATGTGTTACAAGACCCACAAAGAATTATAGAATCATAGAATGGTAAGGTTGGAAGGGGCCTCAAGGATCATCTAGTTCCAACCCCCTGCCATAGGCAGGGGCACCTCCCACTAGAACAGGTTACTCAAGGCCTCATCCAACCTGACCTTGAACACCTCCAGGGAGAGAGCAGCCACAACCTCCCTGGGCAACCTGTGCCAGTGCCTCATCACCCTCACTGCAAACAACTTCCTCCTAACATCCACTCTAAATCTCCCCTCTTCCAGTTTAAACCCATTACCCCTTGTTCTGTCATTGCAAGATCTTGTAAGTAGTCCCTCCCCATCCTTCCTGTAGGCTCTCTTCAGATACTGGAAGGCTACTATAAGATCTCCATGAAGCCTTCTCTTCTCCAGGCTGCAGAGCCCCAACTCTCTCAGCCTGTCCTCATAGGAGAGCTGCTCCAGCCCTCTGAGCATCTTTGTGGCCCTCTTCTGGACCCACTTCAACAGTTCCATGTCCTCCCTGTGCTGGGGGCTCCAAAACTGCACACAGTACTCCAGGTGGGGTCTGATGAGACCATCCTTACCAGAACTCTGTCCTTCAGCTGCACATTCATGCGTTTTCCTTTCGTAAATCTGCAATTTGTACTGAGAACACATTTCAGTGCATTAGTTAGGGGTTTTATTGCACGCCTAACAAGGCAGCCCTTCAGGGAGAGACTTCTGCATTGTCTTATTCTGCTCCAAATTTACTGCAAATAAAGGCAGTAAATCATCTCTGCATTTGTTTACAGTTCTCTTCACTCTTATCTGCTTTCTGTCAGTTTTGTCTTGTGACGTGTACTTCAGGATCACTTTAGGGTTTTTTTCTCCATTTGCTAAAATTTCCTTAGAGAAGCATAAAATTTTACTAGCCTTGCAAATATTCATTATTCTTTGCAAAGTCAAGTGTGTTTCTTGCTGTAACCTTGCTTTGAGCCAATTATACATTTTAACATTAATAATTCAGTCTCTAATTAGTCTATTTGGAAATTATTCCAGCTGCTAAATGCCCTTATTCATGTGATTTAGCCTCACCGTGCAGATCTGTAATAAAAAGATCTGTAGTCTCACACAGCAGCTCATTTCATGTCTTTGCCCAGTGACATTTTTGCATGAAATAGTGTGCTTGGGGCTCTGCTTGGGCGTCTGAAATTGCCTTTTGTACGGACACTGAAAGGCCTGAAAGTCTTGCTGCACACATGCAGTAGTGCCAAGGAGTCTTTCCTCTCTGATTTTCTGTCCTAGAATTTGCTTTCAGAAACATTGGGAATTTCTTTCATTCTCTCCTCCCTTCTCTCCAATGATGATTTGCCAGTCTAGGGGATTCAAGCACTACTTACCAGCTCCATTTCTGCCACTGATTTGTTTTTTTTTGTGACCCACCTGTGAGCGCTGCAAAGACGTTGCTCTTTGCGGTCCTTCCATACTTACAGGACTTAGGTCAGGGTTATAAAAGCTTCAAACCTTGTCCACAGCAGAGGTGAACATCTATTTTCACTACTGGCTGGTGTGGCAGAGTTAAGCAGGCAGAAAAGATGTGTGAGAAGAAAGGAAAAATAAAGTTATATAGGTGTGCTGGCACAATTTGACGCTTTATTTCAGACACACAAGAAAGGATGTTTGTTAAAGAAATAAAGAACAACCCACTTATGAATGCATGAATCTGTTCTGCTTTTTATCCTAATACAGGCAGAAACAACCTTTTATAAGCCATTTCCTTTTCTAAAATATTCCTTCCCTTAACCCAGTGTTAACTCAACAAACTGCTTTATTAGCCCCACAGCCAGATGGTGACTGACTGTTTACTCTGGGTCACCTTTTCTTGCCCCATCCATGCCATGCTTTACTGAAAGACTGATCAGGCATTGGAATAAGCTGCCCAGGGAGGTGGTGGAGTCGCTCTCCCTAGAGATGTTTAAAAAATCATATAGACATGGCACTTCAAGATGTGGTTTAATGGACATGGTGGTGTTAGGTTGACAGTTGGACTCAATGATCTTAGAGATCTTCTCCAGTGAAACAATTCTATGATTTTATGTGGGTCTGTCACAAGGTGCAGGGGGTACAAATATGTGCTCAGGGGTTTGTGCCAGTGCCCGTAAGAGCCCAGTAGCTGCCGGAGCATTACTCACTCTGTCCAGGAGCTGACAACCAGGCTGATGGGAATGCAAACCCCATCATAAAGTGAGACTTCAAATACAGACCTTGGGAGCCTCTGTGGTACAGCTGTCAGTACAGATGCACTGCACACGTCTGTATCCTCTTTCACTCCCCACCTCCACAGAAAGTCTTGTCTTCAAAATTCCCAAGCCTGTGTACTGTGCTTCCTTTGTCTGTGCTATGCATATGTTAGTAGATGATGACTGAGACATCTGTGGGTTTGCAGCCATGGATCGTTACCAGCTGTCGAGTCATTTGAGTCCCAAATTTAACTCACTGTACTTTGAAAATAGCATTTAGTGGTAGAAAATAAAAGTGTTTATTCTACAAAAGCTGTGGTCCTACGATCTCAAAATAATCATCCTGCTGCTGAATAATTTAAGAAACAAAAATGGAGCCATTTAATACAGCAAGTGCAAGGCAAAGCTTTGTGATTGACATTTCCCAGACAGTTAGGAAGTACCTTCATAGCAACTGCCAAGAGGAGGCAAAGAGAAAGATAAACAAAAAGAACAAGTAAAAGAAATTCTTCTGAGTTCATGTGGGAATATGATGGGTCTCACAGGGCAGCTATGTTTTCTATTTCTCACTAGCAATCAAGGCTTCTACCCGTTCTTCAGGATGTTCTCTTGTGGTGACATGATTCATTGCAACACTGAAGACGGAAGATGGAAGATATTTATTGTGGTCACATATATATAAAAAAATATTTTTTTTTCTCCCCACAACATTATTCTTCTAAATAGTTCAAAGCAGCTCCTTCTGCTTCTTTCCCCAAAGGGAAATAGTCTTAGAAATTTATGTAAAAATCTTTTTTTTCCATATGGAAAGGCAAGTGCAAATGCACATGAGTGTGCACAAGTGCATGCGTACAGACTGTAAGCAACAGCATGGAATCTTTATAAAAACAATAAGTCTACAACAAGTGGCTGTAATCTGAGCTGTGAATCTTGGTATAAACATAGTTTTCACAAAGGCATAATACCCATTGCCACTTGGAAAAAATATTTACAATTAAAAAAAAAAATGTTGGATCACTGGGAAAAATAAGATGCCAGTTCTGTGATAGATCCTAGATTAATGAATGATGAGTGTGGGGAAACTTAAGGGCTCAGCAAAACTCCTAGCAGACCACAGTAGAAACTTACTTGTGCAGACTGACCCCAGATGGAGACAAAGGTTCATTATCATCCAGAGATTCCATAAATTGGTTATGGAAGTCTTTGAAAGAAGCATCAGTGCAACAAGGTCAGTTCCCCTGTGCCATGACTCCCACACCACACATGTAAGCTCTTCTTCCTCCTTGTGCTTTTGGTTTCTGCATTATGCTCTGAAGTGATTTAAGGCCTCAAACTGGAATGAACTTGAGTTAATGTACAGCGTTAATAGGTCGTAAATGTTTAAACCTCTCTGAGGCTCTGGATTGTTTAAAGCCCTCGAACACATTACAAGTGTGTTGTGGAAGGCAGAAAAGGAGCTGTTGAAGGTCTTCATGGACCCAGAGCTCAAAACAGCCATACAAGCTATGTGCCTTAGTGGCTATCAGACAGCACATAACAAGGCCAAGTGCATGCATCAGAAGTTAATGAGAGTTAGCCTGATTTTGAAAATGTCCTTTTTCATCACTTTCAGGATGTATTGGTCCCTCAACCTGGAGAAGAGAAGGCTTCCAGGAGACCTTCCAATATCTGAAGGGGGCCTACAGGAAGGCTGGGGAGGGACTATTTACAAGGTCTTGTAATGACCTTGCAAGGGGCAATGGGTTTAAACTGGCAGAGGGGAGATTTAGACTGGATGTTAGGAAGAAGTTCTTTCCAGTGAGGGTGGTGAGACACTGGCACAGGTTGCCCAGGGAGGTTGTGGCTGCTCCCTCCCTGGAGGTGTTCAAGGCCAGGCTGGACGAGGCCTTGAGTGACCTGTACCTAGTGGGAGGTGTTCCTGCCTATGGCAGGGGGTTGGAACTGGATGATCTTTGAGGTCCCTTCCAACCTTACCATTCTATGATTCTATGATTATTTTCAAACAGCTCTCTCCTGCAAAACTTGCAGTATCTCTCACAGATGGGGGTTTGGGTCATGTTTCTTGGTCCCATTTTAGACTGTTTCTCAGGCCTAAAGACTGACCCTGCTTGACTTAGGTATTTCAAAGCCTGAGCACCAACCCGATACATGTTCAGATACATATGGATTGGCATAGGTCCAGTCTGCCCATGTGGAAAGGACTGGAGGCGTCATTCACACAGACATACACCCCCTTGCCATCCTTGCCATCTTTTGGGATTTTAACATGATGCCAGGGTGGGCTGTTTAGTGTTTCCAAGCTAGAAAGCAGTTGCTCAACTGGCAGCACCACAAGACTCAAAAGTACATTATGCTTTAAAGACAGAGCAAGAATAGCATGTTGCATCATTTCTTCCAGTACTTCTCCATGCTTACTAGGGCACTGAGAATGTATTTCACATTTATTTATTAATGCTGACACCCATTTTGTAAAGGAAATAGGACACTCTTTGGAAATATGAAAGGTTGCCTCTGTTCAATGTGTGGGCATCTGTGTGTACCAGCCACCAAAGTGCTCTTTAGAGTCTCATGTTATAATACTCCTCAAGCAGAATCACAACACATATCTTTGCATCTCCTACAGCATAAGCCGAAAAGCAGAGTTATGTCCTTCTTATATTTTCATTAGATGTCTCTTTTTTTTTTTTTTTCCCCCAATGCCTCAGAATTTATCTGATTCTTTAGGTCAATACTGGCAGACCTCTTCCTGAAAAGCTGGGACATAAGAGTTAACTCCTCCAAAAGAAAATAGAGGTGGTATTTAGAAATACCTCTTTTCAAACCATGAACACAGCTGTACTGCAGAGTGTAGTCATTTAGAGGTGCTTGGGTTATTTTCCTGGAAGGAAAAGCACAACAAGAGAATTCATTGTCAAGTCCATAGCATTTGATCTCCATGGAGTGTTATCAACTGACTTTAAAGTCAACCTTCAAATGTGTTGGAATTCTTTTCTAGTGGCTCATTTCTGATGCTCCTAGATGTGCCCTGCACTTCTGGCAACCTTGTATGTGATCATAGAAGAGCACTGGCATTTAGGAGAAAGAGAGGAAAGGCTTCATAATGAGTTGCAGAGTTCTTATAGTCTGGAGCAAAAGACAGGGCAAGTAGTGTGCATGCACCTATAAAAAATAATCATTTTTCAGTCTTGAATCAGTCTCCCTGAACTTGATGTGTGGTAAATGAAGGGACCAGCTCATTCTGGCTTTTTAAGAAAAGGAAATGCTCATATTCTTGTCTGTGTTCATTTCAAGTCAGATATACTGACTTGTAATTTCTCCCTCATTGGGATGGGAGGTACTGGTTGAAGCATCAGTACCATCTAGAGTTACAAGACCTGAAAACCTACTGTAGTCTTTGAAGGGCATGCAATCTGGTTTGGTTCTTAAGGATATCAGTAGATCTCTGGGGGCCTGACAGAGAGTGAATTAAAGTAGAAGCAAAGTAGAGGAGACAGATCTGATAGAAAATCCAGAAGACTTTTGCACCCACAGCCCTGGGAAACAAGTTATGTGTATTTTAAAATTCTGAGGTTGTTTCTTATACTGTAATAATGTCACTGGGTCTTTGATCTGTTGCTGGCTTCTGAATTCCAGTGGCAAGGCACATCAAGGCCAAAGGAAGGCAATGAAAACAGAATTGGCATTTATTATTGGTTTACTGAGTTGTTTGCATGGCTGGCATCAAAGAGGAGAGGAGACTGCACATGCAAGAGAAGAAAGAGTGATACTCATGTGATTTGCTAAACAAAAAGAGTTTACAGAGAGAGAGGAGAGCAAATTTCTTTGTGTGGCACATTTTCTTGTTATATGCAGAGTCTGAAGCAAGGTTTAGATTCACCTTCTTGGCTCCTCAGATTGTCAGCTTAGTAAAACAACATTCCCCTTGGACAAATTACTGCTATGCTTGCTTTGTCTAATCCGCTTGGACAGAGTCCAACTGGCCATGGAAATTTCACAGAAAAAGCAGCTGGACCTGTCAGAAACTAGATGAGAGAGGCCCTCCTCATTTTTTCCCAACCCAGCTCTTCCAGGGGATACAGAGTGGAGTCGTGCTGATGTACTTGTGTGGGCTACAGAAGTTGCAGAGTTATTTCCTCGGCAACGAGAAAGAAGATTTCATCATGTGGTCCTTTAAGGCAGTACCTGTGATGGTTTGGGACTTACCTGCCCCCCCCTTTATAAAATCACCCAGACTAGACTCAAACCAGCACAGTACAGGATCAGGGTAATTCGTTGCTTGCAAGCATTCACATGAGTGATGTAAACTTAATAGGGATGGTCTGCACTAAATAGTCCTTGTTCGACAAGACAATTGCATCTCATTTTGATTTCTGGCTATTATATCTCAGTAACTGTAACACTTAACAAATATAGAAAGGATTTTTCTCTTTCTGGCAGGTCAGTGTAGGGAAATAGTACAAGAGCCCAGAGCCTTTTGTTGCGAAGATCCTCAGTACAAGTAATTGAAAGATGTACAACCAAAAAGTCCTTTGATCACTTGAAAAAATGAATGGATAGGCTTCTCTCCAGCATCTGAAGATACAAAATATATAAATCGGGTAGCCACTACTACCACTGAAAGCTCCCAATAGCTTCTTTAGTAGTGCCTTCATCAAACAAAAGGATTATAAAAAGGCATGTGGGTAACACTACTCTTTCAGCCCTGAAAGTATTCCTTCTTGGAGTATTTTCAGTGATGCACACTAGGCAGTGTGAAAGGAGGCTACACAGAATTTGTTTGTGCTGTATTTGTTCTCCAGTCTCACTTGTCTTGAAGAATATCTGTCTGAAGACTTTTCAGCAATTTGAGGTTTCTTACAAAAGAAAGATTCCACAAACCTTCTGAGGCTTCTCCTAAGGTTCCTTCTGAGAGAGGTTAGATTTTTTTGATTGGAAGAAAAAAGATGTTACAAAAGAGTCAGAATGACCTGGCTGCTAAAAGAACAGATGCAATGTAGTGCATGTATTCCCCATGCTGTGGGAGATGTCCTGTGATAAAGCAAACCAAACCTGAGCCCACAAGTTTCTCTTTGCCTCTGGCAAATGCCTAGGCTAGAAAGCACCTGTCTCCGGTGGTTTGGTAGTAAACTTGTGTGTCTTATCATCTGATAAATCTGAGATGTGATGGAGTCACTAGAGTTTGCTCAGTGCCCCTTTCTGTTTAATCTTTTAGCCTCTGCCTGGGCTGTCCCAGGCCATAGTGCAAGGGATGAAGGAAACCTTTTGGCAGTCTCAGCATGCTGTCAAGCATGGTGTTAGCCAGCACGAGGATAGGCTAATTTCACTAACTTTTGATTAGGAAGTTTCTTCATTTTGACATTTGGAGATCCTCTTCATTTCTTTCCCTTCTGCTCCCAGTAAAATACTGAATCACATCTCACTACTACAACTGGCACAAGCCCTTGTTGTGGGTGCAAGTTCATGCTTGCAGTCAGGCCACTTTATTATCACTAAGCTATTTTCAACAGACATTGCTAAAGTATCAGGCTGTTACTCAACTCAACTTCTCTCTTTCTCCTTACTCCATTTTATCAAAACCATGTGCATTTAGCTACGTAGTGTTCCTTTTGCCTTACATGCCAACCCATACGTTCCAAGCTGGCACTCCATAATGCACAGCAGGCATATCCACTCCCAGTAGAGTCCCATGCACCATGGGATATGGTAGCAGAACTATCACCATGTGCAAAGCTGCAGAGTGCTATAATATGCAATACAGACTGACTGCCGTTTGTGTCAGCAGAGCAAAATGGATATCAGCCCCAACTGCTGTAATGTTCTACATACTGTACTGATTTACATGAGCCTAAGGTTGGTAACCATCAAGTACTTGTGGTTGTGAGAGAGGATACGTAGTTCTCTGGGGCATGACATATTATAGCTTGTGCACCATCAATTCAATAGACAGAGGACCGCTACTGAAGTAGCATGCAGCAGGCATATGGCTCTGGTGTGGTTGCCACTGGTATATTCTACAGTAGGAGGCCAAAGGCAAAAGCCAAACCACAATCTGACAGCGGCTATCATAGAATCAGTCAGAGTTGGAAGGGACCACAAGGATTATCTAGTTCCAACCCCCCTGCCATGGACAGGGACACCCT
>VWYK01001630.1:14285-51000 GCA_013399775.1 Semnornis frantzii | reverse complement strand
TCTCTTTTCCAGACTGAACAGCCCCAACTCTTTCAGTCTGTCCTCATAGCAGAGGTGCTGCAGCCCTCTGAGCATCCATGTGGCCCTTCATTGGACACACTCCAGCATCTTCACATCCCTCTTGTCCCAGGGGCTCCAGAACTGGATGCAGTACTCCAGCTGGGGTCTCACCAGAACAGAGTAAAGGGAGAAAATCACCTCTCTGGCCCTGCTGGCCACACTTCTCCCGATGCAGCCCAGGCTCTGGTTGGCTTTCTGGGCTGAAAGTCCAATCCCATAGCACCACTACAGAGTCTGCAGTTTACTCTGGCTTACAGTATAAAAGTGCATTAAGTTCCAACCCAGGTGGGTATATGGTCTCCCAAGGACACTGCACTAAATCTCCATCACCCAGTCAGACTTCTCCTTCCATTCCGGCTTTTTTACATAAGGGCAATTTTCCAGTAAACCCCTTGCTATTCTGCAACCTAGTGGTGATGCTGCAAGCTGCTTCTGCTGGAACAGTACATAATTAAGCAATAATTTATATTCTATGTGTGTATGCACAGAGCAATAAAATGTTCTCAAGAGCTGCGGGCTGCTGAGGCGTTTAATCCATGCACAGAAGGAGTTTACTGCAGAGCAGCTCCCTCCAAAAGGCTTTTGTCATCACTGTGTTGGGAGGGAATTCAGGTTTTTTTCTTTAATAATTTCATTTGATTGTAATATAATTTAAATAGGTAATGCTACACACTCCACTTTAAGATCAGACCTCATTTTATTTGTTTGCTTGATGTACCTTGAAAATAGTCAAAGCTAGTAGGGCAAAGAAAAAAAAGAAAATCACTTGTGAGGTTTTCCCCCATAACTCTATAATAAAAAAACTGGTGATAATTAAATAAACAGCACTTCTTCCAAAGACATTAGTGGCCTCAAGTTGCCATAAATTGCAGCTACTAGAAATACTTTAAAAGACAGAGATTCACATTTATTTGAGAACTGTGTGGTTTCAGAGGACACCTTAAAATCCATATGTTCATGTTATGCCTTTTATCTGGTCGTGTTTATAAGAAATATTTGACATTTCTATCTCTGAAAAAAAAAAAGAAAGAAAAAAAAAGAAGAAGAGGAGAAGAAACAGGGTTTTTCTGTTTGTTGACTTTGTACATTTGACATCACAGTTAGTCCATGAGTCATTTCAACCTATTGTGGGGAGAAGGGAGAGAGCAAGAATCATTCTGTCAGACACTGAAGAAATATTTTCTAAAGAATCTGAGAAAAATAATTTCTAGTGGGCTTGGTGCCTGGATAATTTTTGTTACTGTTGTTTTTTATTTCCTTTGACTTCTCCTTCAAGCTACAGTCAGGGATATTAGGGATACCTCATCCCTAATACTAGGGACATGGGTATTTAGGATACAGCTTCTGGCAGCAGGGTCTGTCTGTGCTTCAGCATTATGAAAGCTCACCTTCATTTGCAAGATACCTAAGAGAGGCAGCAGTTCTTGTCTCACGAAACACCACAGCCCCTATGAAATCCTTCTGGCTTTATAGGCATGGAAATCGAGTCTGTGGCTGAAGGATGTGGTTCAGCGGGCACCGGTGTGAGGCAAAATTCAAACATTTTTGGCATAGATGGTTTGAGCCTGTTTGTGCCTACATTTGTTCACTGAGAAGCAGTTCTTTTCTCCCATGGAGGTGAGGTTTGAAAACTGAAAACTCAGGCATTGCAGCCCCTCACACTGCCAAGCTGATCAGAAAAGATACATTTACCAAAAATCCCACAAAAATTCCTAGTAGCACAGGCCTGCCAGCAGCTCTGTTTGATATAGTCATGCTTAAAAACAGCTACAGCAAAGTGCTCTGACTCATAGTCTACACCAAATTAGGCTTTGATCAACAATGATATTACCTTTCCCAACTACTCTCCTCCTGGCTACATCTGCAGGACCCAATCTTACACACATGCATAGCAAATATGTTAATCTCTGTCCTAAACAGCCTTACAGTCTAAATGGAAGAGACATTCAATGTTTAATACTCTTCCTCTGTAATATATAAGAAAGAAAAGCATAAGATGGCTACAAGGTATTGAATAACTCAGGAGCTCAAACCACTGATGATCACCAGTCTGTTAGCAGGCACTGGCAAAATCAGCCCAAAAGGAAGGGCACCTATCTGATAAGAAGTCAGGATGGAGGTTTGACTGCATGTCAGATGGCAGTTTCTGTGGCACAGACATAGCTTAACATGAAATTTCATCTCTCACATGACTGAAGCATTTTGCAGTGACACATGAATCTGCTTTGTCAAAAGTGATACTGTTGCCTTGTCTCATCCATCAGCACTTTCCTTTGGATTGCCAGCACAAAGAACTTTCTGCTCTCCCTAGCTGCAGAAGCAGAAGGTATTTAATCTCTCCTGTCCAACTCGTGTAACAGCATATCCCTAGTGAGCTCTTATAACCACCTGTCATTCACATTCTGTGCGCCAGTGCTGCAGCTGGACCATCAGCCTTCAGTTCTTGTCCTCTGCTTGGTCCAGGGTTACAAGGAGTGTTTTTCACAATAAAAGAGTTTATATTGCTGTGGCTACCTGGGGATCTGGGGCATTAGTGCACACATGTAGGGTGGCACCTCACTGATGGCAAGAACCTGCCAGGAAGTGAGTAAGTGTTCATTTTATTTTTAAGGGAGAAAAAGAATCCCAGGGTTGAGGATGCTCACTCTGTGTTCACAGGGCAACAGCAGCCCTCCTGCTATTTCTGTGCCATCTCTTACCCAGACTAGTAGAGGCTATATTTGAAAGTGTAAGCTAAGTCTTTATATCCCTTCGACTCATGACTCTTTCACTATGCAGCAATCATGCAATTTCCAAGGAGGTTGGAGTGAGGAGGAGGCCAGTCTCTTCTTTGTCTCAAAACTAGAGGAAATGGTTTCAAGCTGTGCCAGGGGAGGTTCAAGCTAGATATTAGGAACTATTTCTTCACAGAGAAGGTTATCAAACACTGGAATGGTCTTCGCAGGGCGGTGGTGGAATCACCATCGCCAGAGGTGTTTAGTAGCCTGTGGGTCTGGTGCTTAGTGACATGGTTTAGTGTTGACACTTTGGTGCTGTGTTGGGGGTTGGATTGGATGATCTTTGATGTCTCTTCCAACCAGATATTTTCTGTGATTCTGTGATAATCCTTTGTGTTATGATTGCAAGTGTATGAGCAAGATCTACTGAAATCATGAGGTAGTAACTGGATTGTTTCATCAATATTCCTGCTGGCGAGAGGCCAGATTATCTACAAGTGGGATCTTCCTTGCTTGACTGAATACAAACATACAGGATTTGTATAATGTCCATAAAGATTCCTCTAGGTGGTATAAAGTGGCTTTTTTCTGTGTGTCTGTAATGAGTAACACTATGGAGACCAATAAACCTGTGTTCTACAAGACATCTTGAAGAAGCATAGGGAGGTGACTGGCTGAGGGCCCTACTATGCATCCTCTAACATTATGCCTGGCAGTCATCTGTTGTCATAGAGTTAGCACAATCTCCAGTGAAGGAGCAGAGTGAGGACAGCCTGTTTTTAAAGAAATCTCAAGCTCATGATCTGTTTTCTTCTTTATTGTTGTTACTTGTTCTTCTTTGTTGTTCATTTGTTATGGGGCAGAATACCCCTAGCAAGGTAGAGTGCCAATATACTGCTCGAATACAAAGAGTAAGCAATGCTCATGCCTTGAAGAACCTATTACTGAAA
This sequence comes from Semnornis frantzii, assembly GCA_013399775.1. Lineage (NCBI taxonomy): Eukaryota > Metazoa > Chordata > Aves > Piciformes > Ramphastidae > Semnornis > Semnornis frantzii. The sequence goes on along the minus strand of VWYK01001630.1, from coordinate 47,273 downwards.
CTGCCAAGACAAAGTGTTCAAGTGTGGGGAGTATTTGAAAACCAAAGTTATTTCCCCTCCTTTAGTACTTAGCAAATTCAGTTCCAGTCTGGCCGCACAGATTTTCCCACCCACCTCCCTTAAAAATCTTACATTTGGAGACAGCTGAAATTACCATGTTCTTGCTAGCAAATAAAGACCTTTCATGTAATTTTCTAACCACAGCCATTTGAAATGAGCCACGAAGCTTGATTCAGAGCACAGTAGCTCTGATGGATCCTCTTTTCCCACATAAGGTCCCATAATGTACTAGTCATGCTGAAATGTCACACAGGCCATGACTACATTCTTACAGACACGCTCATGTTACTGGGTAAGCAAAGTGACATGGTAAAACGTGGAAAGGGATGTGTAGTTTCTAATAAAACAAACTGAACTTTAAGTAAGGGATTCTGGGAGAGAGACACCTCTTCATTTATTCTGCTCTGTGCTTTGAAGTCATGTAGGACATTTCTGCAGACAGCTCCAGAGCCTGGAGCCTCACAAGATTTTTGCAACAGTCCAGAGCACTGATTTTAGACTAACCTAGCCCTGGTGAGAGGCAAGAAGGCTGCTTTATTTAAATAGGCATAGCACTTGCTGCAGCAACTCACTGCTCTTTGCTAGTGTACTGTGGCACTATCATAATATGAGTACTTATGAATAACCTGGACCATGTGGCAGCTATATATATCATTAGGGGAGGCACCCAGAGTTCCCATATTCTGTGCCCTTAGCAACTATCCACCAGTGGCACTCCAAAACACATTGGAGAAAATACAGTCCAAATAAACAAAGCACCAATCAGAAGAGGGAACCATGACAATGACTTCACAGCAGGTCCATGATAGAGATTTGCCTGCAGATTCTAGACCTGTGCGATGTTCTAAGTAGAGAGGGTGAATATGGTGAAAATCCATGCTTTTTTGGTGCTGTTTTTATGTTCCTTCCTTCAAATGCACTCCTTTTCTTTGCCTAATTCCAGGCAAAGTCACCACATACTCTTAACCTGTGCCTTCAGAGTGGTTCATGTAAAATCCATTTCTACATGCAGCTGCAACTAAAAATATCAAAGCAGCAGAGAAACATTTGGGAAAAAACATTGCAGAAGAGAAGCAGATGCAGGAAGGAGTAGAAGGAGGTAAAGGCAGCAGAAGAAAGAAACTCAAAAAACAGTCTGGCTGTGACTGCTTTGGAGGAAAATGCTATCTTAGGGAACTGAATCAGGAAGAACAAGAGATTCCACACCAGCAGCTGCTAGTGAACAGCCACAGGATGTGCTGCACAGGCAGCACACGTAGCATGCTACTGATCTGTGCATGAACAGCAGGACAACACACGGAATGGACTACGCATGTTGCCATCGCATGTGTCCTGTAGGTTGCATTTTGTGCCCACGTCTCTCCAGGAAATTCAGGGGGTTCTAACTTTGTGTTGCCTTTAGTTGAGACAGGTGTATAGTCTCTGCAGCTATCCATTATTTACTGTGTGGGTGGCAACTGTGACGTTTTAGGAGCTCAGAGTTTAGCTTAGATGAAACTGGAGGCCAGAGAGCAAAATTAGACTCATTTGGGTGGGCTAAGGTTCAGTCTCATTTGATATGTATGTCTGTCCATAAAACTTGCCACTTGACAGAGTTATGAAACCTGTCCTTGGAGTGTTCCCAGGAAGAAGCAAAATATTGCTGCAGAGATGGAAAACAGGAACAGGATATTCTGAAAATTTCCCCAACACTGAAGAGGGCATCTGTATTAGGACTGGAGTCCTGCAGAGTGTGGACTTTTGTAAGGGATTTTAAGATTTTGACAGTGATATTTAAAAGGAGTGTGTATAATGAAAGATTTTAGATTTTAATATAAGAAAAGTCTGGGGGGAAAATCTCCCAAGTAATTTAAAATATACATCTCAACAGAGCCAGAATATGTCAAGTATTTTGTAATCTTTTCTTCTCTAAGACCTATCATGGAAAAATTGAAATGAAACTAAAATGTCAGGCTCTTTTACCCTGCCACCCTGCCCTCAAATACAGAAACATGACGATTCACTCTGTGTTTGTCTAAATGAAAATTCTGGAAAAAGCAATGGTTTCATGAAGCATGCTGGTTCCCAACTGTTCCTGTAGAAGTCTCTCCATACAGCTCTGTTCGGCATCAATATTCAAGGCTCTGGTGGCACACAGTTCTTCCTCATCAAGCCACTAGACTAAGACACTTCCTATACGAACTTCTTCCCATGGGCGTTTCCTTACTTGCTTGCACCAGCTGTTTTCAGGCTACTTGGAAAGTGGTATGTCTATCACTCTTCTAACTTCTCTTTCTTTTCTTCCTCCCTCCTTTTCCCCTTCCCGTTCTCCTCCAGGAACCTTCTGCATCATTTCACTGTGCACATGTGTGGCTGGAATCAACTTTGAGCTCTCCCGCTACCCCCGCTACCTGTACGGACTTCCTGACGACATCAGCCATGGCTATGGCTGGTCCATGTTCTGTGCGTGGGGGGGGCTGGGCCTCACTCTTATCTCTGGCTTCTTCTGCACTCTGGCTCCTTCTGTCCAGCCTGTCCCCAGGACCAACTGCCCCAAATCTAGACCTGAGAATGGGACAGTGTGCTAAAACAGCAAACTAATACACATACACACACATAAACATATATATATATATGTCTATGTATACCTATACATGCATATATATGTATATATAATTCTATCTATATATATATAATCTCAAATTAATGCCAGTGCCAAGGCAGAGCTGAGTCCAACATGGCACTCACATCTCCACCAGACTCTGTTGCTTCGTTCTTTCTCACAGCAATGGGAAAGCTTTTCTCTCACGTGGCTCTTCCATCCAGCTCTTAACTTCAGCATCATACCTTACAGATTGAATGAACATACAGTTGCACCTACCTACTGCCATTTGGGAAAGGGAACAGGGAGTCTGTGTGGGGGTCTGAAACCAGAATCTGTACAGGACACGGAGGCTGGGGTAGGGAGGATAAAAAAAGCCTGTCCATTGCAGCCAGAAGGGAAAACACAAACAGAAAGCAAAGGAACAAATCAAGCATTTGAGCCTACTCTACAACGTACCTCTTCAAGGTCATTATCAGAAACCTACCCACTTTCTTTTTCTTTCTTAAAACAAAATGGCAGAAGCCTGGGTTTTGGGGTATTTTTTTTGTTTTGTTTTTGTGGGGTTTGTTTTGTTTGTTTGTTTTTTCCTTCTTAAGACATAAAAAACCAAACCGGACAGAACGTGTGGGGAAAAGCAGAGAAGCATTTTCTTTTTGCCTGTCAAATTTTAGAGAGAAGCAAACAAGTGAAAATTAAAAAAGTCTAACAAAAAAAAACCAGAAAGCCACAAAAAAAAAAAAAACCACAAAAGAAAAAACAACTCCACGAGGACATCTCAGCGGACTTTCCAACAACGTGGTTTTAATCTTCCAGCTGCCTTACATCCAGGCTCACAACTGAGGCTGAACTGCTAACATAAATGCAGCAGAAGGCCTTTTGAAAATGCTGTGATACATGTGTGTATAACTTTTTCTTCCCACTTCTTTTTTTTTTTTTTTAAGAAAAAGAAAAATGTAAAACATTGCATTGTGCTTGTCCACAAAACCATCCATGCTGTGTTTGTGGCTCAAGACTGAGGCACCACAACTGCAGAAGTGTGAAGAAAGACATCAGGTCTGAGACATCGTGTCTTCTCTGATGGATTTGGGGATGTTTTTTTTGTTTTCACAGAGCATCTGATAGTTCAGCATGTTGGATCCAAGGGAAGACCAGCTCAGGGAGAAGGGAGGTGAGGGAAGCCCTGGCAGTTGCTCTTCCCAGGTATTTGCTGGAGTGGGATTTCATCAAGTTTCTGTTTTGGATGTTTAAGACAACTGGGCAAAAGCCATTACCGAGGAGAAAAAGGAAGCTATTTTTTTGTAAGGGAGAAGTAAGAGACGCCTCTTATTGTGTTTATGTATGCCAAATAAGACCTTCTCACATCTTGTCTTTGGAAACTGCCCCCATTCACTGGACATCTCCACTCTTCATCTGGGAGAACTGTGTACAGATGGAAGCAAAAGGGTCAGATGCAGAGAAAGGAGATTCATTTCACCTGAGCTCAAGTGTTGTATGATATAATTGTGAATCCCAAATGGAACTCTCTCTTTTTTGGTCTTTCTCTTTTTCCTGCTACTCCTCTTCCCATTGTCTCCTTTTTCCTTCAGTCTGCTCTTCCTATCATTCAGGTCATAGGTCCTAGAAGAGCTAAATGAATAGTAAAATCTGGAGACGCAAGCAAGTGCCATCAGGGGAGCCAAGCAGTTTGGCCATGAGGGCCGTGGTTCCTTGCAGGGGAACAGTGACTGAAGGGAGTGTGGATAGGAAGGGCTAAGCATGTAACTAAATGGAGGCTGAAGAGATGATGACTGACTGGCCATATGCAGGAGTGAGGGCACCACTGGCAAACGTGCAGACAAATGGAGACAGGGCAAAGAAAAAAGGCCTCCCCCAAACCATTCCAACCCAACATTCTCTTAATTTGGGGATAGTACCAGCAACCCTTCCTTACATGATAGCTGCATGCCATCAGTCCTTAAATAATCCCCTGCATCTATAAAAACACCAGGAGAAGGAGGCAACCTGTTGAAACTGTGCCTACTGCACAGAAATTAAGGCATTAATTTCCAGGTCATGCCATGTACACAGCTGGCAAGAAACTGTATTTTGCTTGGTTAAAAAAACCCCAACCAACGAATAATTCTTATGCAATGCAATTGCATAGCCCTGCTTCCCCTTCTCATTACACCTTTTGTGATTATATTGCTTTATTACCAGTACCCAAAAAAATGAAGTTTCTGGAGGGTATTCTGGAGTAGGGTAGATATGAGTTTCTTTCATTCTTGCTTGACTACCTAGCTTTGGATTTCTCTGGTCTACAAATGCTCCAAGCATGCCAATGCCAGCTGCCAAGCCAGTGTGTTGCCACTGAAGTGCCATTCTTGGCAAGTGAAGTTTTGCCATTTCATTCTCCATTGGATCTGACTGGAGAAAATATTTATTTATTCATATTGAAAATGCCTTTTTAAGTAGATTGGTTTATTTCTCTTTTTCTGGCAAGGTTTTCAAGTAGAGTGGTTTTGAAAAGCTTTGGAACCGTTTTGACTGTGCAAGTGCCTACTAGGTAAGAAGGCTGATGTATTTACTGTTGCAGTGAAGAAAGAAATTTAAAAATAAAAACAGCTCATGGAAAACTAAGTGAAAATTGAAAGCAGAAAATCAATAACTGAAAACCAAGAGACCTATAGAAAAATTGTGATTTTTTTCCCAAAATATGAACAATTTTGAGAAAAAAAACCCCCAGCTTTTCATTAAGAGATGAATGTTTTAGAAACAGCTTTGAATGCAAACTTCCTTCCTCCTCTTCAGTGCTGAGTAAGATAACAGAAAGGGCTTCATGCAAATACAGTGTCCCAGGGAAAGCGAAGGACACAGAGATATCTAGCTGGAGACCACCATCAGACCCCGTGGCACAGTTCCTGTGATGATGCAGAGTCTTGTGTGATTCGTGACAGGTCACAGGGTGTATTCTTTTACAGGTGCAGTTCTGAAAGAGGTCTAGAAGTAAGACTGAACGAAATTGAAATAATTCTGCACTTTGATGGATTCTCAAAGCTTTCCTTTCTTTCTGCATATGGCAAGAAAAGAGTTCTGCCTTGATCGAGTATCTCTGACAGTGTTGGTTTACAAGCTGTACATGAGCCTGTGTGTCTGTCTGTGTGTGCCAGTGGTGGCAGAAATTTACAATTACTATTATTTACAACAGAAAAGTATTAACCCTGAACCTTCAGGCCAGTTCTTTGATCTTTCCTCTCACTATAGCTTAGGCTCTCTAAGGGCTATGCAGCTACAAAAAGGATGTTAAAAACTAGCAGAGTGTCTAAAGCAGATGATGATGATGATGATGATATAACCTTAATCTCAAACTGGATACTGAAAGGGACTGTTTCTTGAAACTCCAGTTCTCTCATCTTTCCCTCAATTAAGGGAAAATCTCCCTCCGGGTGTTGGGAATTTAGGTCTGTGCTATTCACAAAATCAGGAGGAGCCCTGTGTGCTTTGATATACTTGAAGGCAGTCTACAGGTACACCACACTTTCTGTTGGCTCAACCTCATCTTTAAAGCAAGGACTAAAAATATATCCAAATTTGCTGTGGCTAGTGTCTCCATCTATTCTGAGCCCAAGCACACTCCCATCTAGTCTGAATTTCTGCATTTTTGGGAGGCTTTGAAATATTTTCCTGAATAGAGATTGAAGCTGTTTCATGAATCTGTGGTTTTCTAGCTGGTGGAACAGTTAACTAGAAATCTGTTAGCTGTGACTCCATCACTAAGGGGCTTGACCACATCCCTCTGATCTGCCCTATAGAAACACCTAAGCATGTGCTTTACTGAAAGCATGTGACTAAGCCCCTTAAATCTGGTAGGCTGTTCACATGCTTAAACTTAAGGATGTGTTTTCTTGGATGATGCTCAGCCTGCTGCAGAGTCCAGTCTCTGCTCTTATTTTTCTATCCTTCCTTGTAGATAAAGTGACACTCTTGTCCTCGCCAGATGTGCCAGTGGGTATTTGGTTTCCCTTTCCATGAGGTGGCAAAGTGGGGTCCATAGCTGGCAGGCTCTTTCCTGCACATTGTCTTTCATGTTGCACTGCTGGACCAACACGTCTTTATTCTCCAGAAACCACAGAGGAACTTGATTGCAGGGAACAAGGATGTCACAAAATGCCAGTCCTAAGGATGCAGGACAAATAGGCTCAACCCACTGAGATGTGCAGGCTGAGGTTTTATGTATAGTGATTCTCAGTTATTGTACAGTGAAGTTGTTCAGTGACCTCAGTGAGTTAGCTACAGGGAGTTCTGTTGTCCATCCCTGCTGAGGTCACTGTATATGTGAGGGGACTACATGGCAGGAGTCCATGTGCTCTGTGTCTTAAGTACTGTGTAGGACACCTTCTTTTACAAGCTAAGCTGTTTGTGTGTTCAAATTCCTGATTCATGTTGGCCACATGTATATATCATCTCTTTCTTCTCCCTCTCTTCAGATACAACTGATATTCCCTGATCTGAATGGTATAGTCCCTCCAGTTATATTTCTAGTTGGGCTTTTTTTCCTTTCATTCTGCCCCAGGGACTGTTGCAAATGGATCACAAACCACCAGTGACCATTGCAATTTCTTTGAAATACTGCTTTTGAAAAACTGCCATTACTTTTTAAAATGTTATTCCAGCTGCAGTAACAAATGAAAGGGAAAGAAACCAAGCCTGAGAGTCCTCTAAGCAGAGGATACTGATGCTCCCAGGAGAGAACCACGTGAGTGCAGGTATTCTGTGTTCTTGTAGATGAGAGTCATTTGGGACCACTTTCAGCTATGGCATGTTAGCTGTGCTGTTCACTGGATGGTGAATAAAATAATGTTGGTGAGGGAAGGGATTGATATGCAGAGAGTATCTCAGATTCCCAAGTGTTCCTGGAAGACTCTGTCTCCATGGCTGTCCATTTACCTACCATGCAGTGCCTCCAAATCAGGCTCATCCCTGGAACCCCACTGATAAGCAGAGCTCAGAAGAAAATCACTGTAATCTGTCCTTAATTCTTGAGTGCCAAGCTAACTGCCAGCAGCGAAATGGAGAGGAAATAATATGTTACCAAGTATAGCTTAAATAAAGACATATATTATCCAGGCTCTTTCTTCTATGTCTCTACATAGACCTAGAAGGACTATTTGTTCAGGCATATTCACACAAACCAGCTCTGCATTTCTTTGCCCCCAGGTTTTGCACTCTTTCATGGCTCATACTGCTGTGCTCATCCAGCCAGCAAGGGAAGACTTAAGGTGAACAACTGAGACAGCTCTGAATGATTGCAAGGCACAAAGAGTAAAAAGTGTGCATGAGCACAAACGTATGTAAAGATTAGTAATGGATGAATTTCCAAGGTTGGGAACTGAGCTTCAACAAAACCTCAAGTTTGATTACAAACTCCAGGTCAGATCTATAAGATTTTGATTCTGCCAGTCTAGGCTGAAAACTCATAAAAATGGGGTTCAGCGCAAACCAGCCCACCCTTTGCAGTCAGGAATATAATGTGCATGTTGCATAGTCCATTGAAGTCCACTGAGAGCTCCAGTGTGTATTGGATTATGTTCATAGAAGAAAAATCAGTTCTGTCATGGCTAACACTGAAAGATAAATAAATGTGTTCTTACACATTCACAATACCTAATCTTTGGCTTTAGAAAGAAACAGTTGTGAGATGTTAACTTTTTTCCTCTCTTGATTTAGGGTTCCCATCCTGTCTGCCCCACTAATGCCCCAATCCTAGAGCCTTCTTCAGAGCCATAGTTACAGATTGCAACACCTTTTGATTAAAAAAAATAAAACCAACCTACCTTTGGTGGCAGGGGCATCTGAGAAGCTTCCTGTTGACACCAGTGGGAGAACTGAAGCCTGATACTATTTTGCTAATTCAAACACAATATGCCTTGAGCCTGTTGAGGATTTCACTTGGATAAGGAGCCTCGACCACTGTGTCGATGTGGGACCCAAGAGTGAAATCAAATGCTGGTCACCTCTAGTAAAGCACTCCTTGTTGTCCTTCCTTGCTCAAAGAAGACTTGCAATGGAAATAACAGTGGGGAATAATAGAGGAGAAGGTGGAGGAGTGGAAAAACAGAAACCTAACAACAGTTGCTATAGGTTAAAATTGATTAGCATTGGTAGAATTACATGAGGGTGATCCAGTGTTACCCACAACATCAGCAGCAGGAGTTTCTAAGGCTGCATTTTTACATTTTTCCTTCACTGTGTAAGACTCTTGGCAGAAAGCGACTTCAAAAGTTTTCTTGTATGGGGTGCATGGACACCCTCACTCCCCTCCTTCCTTAGACACATACACACATACGCACCCCACATGATGTGAGTGCTAGTAACCTGTAAGTATGTGTACTAGACAAAGAGAAAATACATGACAAAAGGCAGCATAACTGTTTTCTATTATTTTACACTGCACTCAGGAGCTGTGCTGCAATTCAGATTGCATCTGCATCTGTGTTGTGTGTGCAGACAACATGGAAGAGATGTGGGGAAGCATAATACGACTGGGACAAAATGGGTATTCACCTTCCAAATATATTCAGATATTTAAGAAAGAGTTTCCAGTGTTGTCCTGATCGCAAAGATGCAGGGAAAGGAAGCAGCTGAGGCACAAATACACATTTCTTTCTGCCTGTTTTGCCTTCGACAAGTCTTTATTACCTTTTAGCGCCCCAGACCCTGGTACTAACCACTTACATGTGATACATACAGGTGGGACTTTCTGACTGTGTAATGCTAAGGGGAAAATCCTGAAATTCTATCAGAAGGTTCTTGCAACCTGCTGTTGCAAGGTGCATCTCTAACACAGATGGCATCTGTCACAAGAGAAAAAAAATTGTACCCTATCACTTTCAAATCAGAGAAGTTTGTGATTCCCTAGTGTAAAAGGGGCAGCGCCGTAGCAGGCATCTCCTGAGTCTTAATTCTGTCCTCTGCAGAGGGCTTGTGTGGGCTGTCGGCAGCACAAAGACCACAGTTAATGCTGCTCGGCACAGCAGGGAGCTTCACATCGCCGTGGCTCTGAGCCCTACCTATGGCAGCAGGGCACAGGAAAATCACTGTAAAGGCAGCTCCTCCAGGTAGCTTTGCTGTTTTACCAGCTGGTCAGAAATGCCCAAACAGTAACAGTATTCTGCAGTAGGTGAGACTGAGTCAAGTGTTCGAAAAGCTGGATGACCTGTGAGTTTTGCCCCAGTTTTAAAGTGATGTAGACACCAAGGAGCATAAACCAGACACGGCTATTTTCTGGGGCCAGCTACACAAAAGAGCCTCAGCATCTAACTCCTCCTTAGACAGGGAACAGAAGTAAAATACTAAATGCCTTTGGTGTGTACATTTATTTATTTTTTTAAAGTATACACTCCTCATTTTCTTAAACTCTTGTGATATTTAATCTCAAGAACAGTTTTCATCCGACTGTAGACCATAAGGCTGCATTTTTTTTTTAAATAAAGGGTTACTGGTTAACAATATAGATCATAAGAAAAAGGTTAGAATAATCAGAACAATAAAATAAAAGTACAACCTTTGACTATTCAGTTAGAGTGCACTGAATTATTTATAGCTCCTGGGCATCACCAACAATCACAGAGATCTAATTGAAACTGTTACTATTTTTACTCAGCAATTTCTATCACTTAGAGTGTTTATATTCATGTATTTATTCTCTGATCTTCTGCAGGACAAAATTTCCCCTGCTTACACAGAAAAACATATTTGGAGACTTCTGAAGATATTTTTCTGCAGTAACTTAAATTATTTTAAAGCATCGTGAGGCCTAGTATGACAGACATTGCAGCTCTCAAGGCTGTAAACTGTACCTAAGATGGACTTGAACTTTGAGTTCTTTCTCAAGCAAAATTCCCTTGATTACAGACAATTGGAATAATGGGAAATTTGCTCCATTATCAACTGTGAGACTGGGTCCTATTTGTGTATATATGTGATGAAGGGACTTAGGTAAGGGGGCTGTACTTCTGTGTTGGCCTACTTAAGGACCTTTTGCATAGACACTGCTAAGTCATTCTAACTTTATACCAATCTCTTTTTGCAGAAAAAAGAAAAAAAAAAGATTCATTTTAGTTGTGTGTGGCTGGAATAACACAGTGGTAAACCTAGCTCATAGGTGTGCCCACATGTACATGTAGATATGTGTATATATGTATATATATATAAATATTTGTAAATTTAGGAAAAATGTCCATAGTGATTGCCTGAAATAACCTGAAGTTGATGTACAGAATTTCAGGCAAAGATTTTTTTTTTTTTCTCATAATCCTCCAGTATCTCATAGTTAAATCAAAGGATATTAAAAAGTACTATTTCCCAGGAAAATTCTCTTTTTGCCAGTGTGCCAGCTGAGGAAGAGTACTACACTAAAGTCAGCAGCAGGCACATCAGCACAGCTGTATCCAATCAAAGACTGAGTCTCAAGGGCTATTTTAAGAGAAAGAAAAAGCCATGGCAGAATATCTATTCCACAGTAGCTCTCCCAATAGATTACCTTCTCCTTTATTAAGAGGCTCTTTGAATGGCTGCTGGCTTTCTGCACTAGGTGTACGTTTGTGAGGAGCATCTTTGCGGATGAAGTTAACCCTTAGGCAACTAACCCAGCTCTTTATGGTAATGGGCTCATCTCCCTCAGTTTCTTGTATAATCGATGAAGACAGACAGTAGATTTTAGGTGGTGAACCAGTCTGGTGAACCGGACATCTAAGGTGTTCCCTCTTGCTCCCTTAAGTGACCACTCATCTATCTTAAAAGATCTTAAATCCCAGTGAGAGAAATCAGGGACTTAGTACAGAAGAGAATGCATGTGGAGATGGGGCATGGCCTAGTGCTTTCGGTGTGTGGCCTGGCTTGCTACGTGTTAAGTGTGGAAGACTGTTGGAGCAAAAGGAATGTTCATGGCAGCCTTCCCCTTCCAAACTGCAACATGAGTGCAAAGGTTAGGACTCGTCCTAACTCTTGGAAGTTTGAGGAAAATGATGATCCTCAGGCACAAGACTACTGGGTGATCTGAGTGATGGAGGTCACAGATCTTTGGTCCGAACTCTTCACCTTTCTCTGTCAGTTCTAGGCATTGCCAAAGCAGTTCAAAGAGTGAATTTGCATCCTAAATGTTTGAAAGGCTGAGCTGTTCAAAGATTATTTTCTTCCTCCATCCTCAAACTGCCTTGAAATACACTCATCTAGCTGGCAGTGATAACAAAAAAAAAAAATTTCCTGCAAGGTGCATTTTGGATAGGTTTTTAATATAATGTTAATAACTGCTTTACAAACAGCTTACATGGAGATTAAAGAGATTGCAATTTCATCCCTTATTGTTGGGATTATAGTTGTCCTCAGAAAAACTAAACTGAGGACGCAACAAGAGAGTGAACTGTGACTGTATTATTTAGAGAGCTGTTCTGACAAGGCTGAACATATATCTCCATCTCATGGCGAGTCTCCCAAAGCCGAGTTTGGAATCACATATTGACAGCATCTTTCTGGTAGGACCAGCAATTTAATCCAATAGAAGAGCTATGGAGCTCTTACATATTCTCATTTTACTTGATTAAAACAAACACAGTCAGAGGAGTGGGAGAACTAAACTAAAAATTCCAGGGCTAAGTGAACTTTGGATGTTGTGCCAATATATGGTCACTACTATTTATTTCTGCAGCTAAATTAAAGTCAGTGAAGTGACAATTTTCACACACCTCTCTGAGTAAGCTCATATTAAAAAATACTGTTAAGGTCATGACTTCAGCTGGCCTGCAGAGACCTGCAAAGCAAAGATTCAATACTGTGTACTTAGGGAAAGACTTGAGCTAGAAAGTGCAAGGTAAGGCCAAACTCCAGGGTTCAAAAGTTACTTTTCAGCATGCTGCCACATTGACCAAGCTGTACTGTTTCATCCTGACCTTCTGTTCTTTTTTTCCCCTTTTTTGGAGGAGCCAGATATGTAATCTCTCCCTCCCTTCCTTTTCTTTCTTCTGTGTGAAAATATAGAGATGCTTCTTGTAAAGATGTTTTTCTCTAAATTCCATTCCATACCAATTGTTGCATATGTGACTGTTTTGTTCTTTGAGATGTCTGTGAAAAAGAAATAAAAGCTTTAAGAGTGAATTCTGGAAATGAGTAGGAGCTTGAGAATAAATCAAATTTAAGAATGCAGCACCATCTTCTGCAAGATTTTTCAGAAGGTTCCTAAATTATTATCATCACCCTCTGGCCCTCTGTCTCTGTGATAGGGATGGAGAGAGTCCTGGGATGTGGAGCTATCAAAGGTTGCTCTTTTAGCTGTTGACTCACTGTGTCCCACAAGGGTTTTGCAGACTTTTCAGTTTTTCAAAAGACACTTTTTAAAAGGTGATAAAGCCAATGTGTACCATCACATGGGAGGAGGCTCTAAAGGGTGACTCTACCAGTTTATCTTTCTCTCCCATTCTTTACAACGACCCTGCTTGTCCAGACATCCTCACTCTCCTCCCTGTGGGGATGACTTAGTCGAGGGTATAGCTCGCCATGAGAAGCCTACCTGGCCCCTAATCCCATGCTGCACTTGGACTATCTTCTTGGATAATTTTCCACTCCCTCTTAAAAAACCCTGTCCCATCTCCAAATAAAAGCCATAACCACTCCTGTGAGCCTGCAGCAGGGAGCAAATGCACAGGAGGAATGCCTGGCACCAGGGTGGCCCTGCGGGGTAGGCAGGAGGACGAGTGGAGCTCACAGAGCCGTCTCACATTGCAGCAAAAACACCACCTTGCCTTGCAAACCAGTTAAGAGAGTGGGTCGAGGTCCTCCTTGTCTCATGCTTGTGCCATCACGCACTTCTATGGCAAATACGTGCAGGAATGGTAAAAGATGCCTGTGTGATGGCACTGTTATTTTGCACAAGTGTCAGTGAGAAATCAGACCCGTTGGTCTCTCCTTCATCCACAGTAGGTGCATCTCATGCAGATAATTGTTCTTTAGGATTTCTTCTGCCACAAGTAATATTTGCCCTAGCTGTGAGCTACCACGCTGGCCAGAAGTTTCAGGAGGGTTCCCCTTCTTTGACTCCCTCATTTGTCTTTTTTTTCCTTAAGGAAAAGCATCTTTTTGCTCAGAAGAAATCAAACAACTCCCCTAACCATCCTTTGGCGATGACAAAAGTTGCAATCACCACTGTCTCTAATTGACAGTTTGGGAAGCTTAGAATAATAATTCACTTAAATGTCTGTGAATTGAAGTATGTCAGCACTTTTCTAGGACATTCTCAAGTAAAACAATATGACTGGTACAAGACATTTGTCATGTGGCCAGATGTTTATGTTTCCTTTAAGTGCAGTAGATGTGTTTCAAAGCTGACTAAGACATAGAACACCACAATACTCAGACATATTCAGAGCAATGCATTGATGCATTGCATTTATCTGCTGTATTTCATCTTCAGAAAATTTTACAAGTATGAGCAGCATCACACCTGTCTGAGGCAGGTAGGGATCGCAGTCATTTTAGAGATGGGAAGACAAAAGCCTGGGAAAAGACCTGGTATTTAGCGGCCTTCTGTTTTCAGCACTTTTGAAAATTCAAACTGTAGCTGGCTTATCTAAATCTGCAGCAGTTGTAAATGTGAAAGGCAGGATTAGGATACGCAGGATCCTGACTTCATCAGAACACTGCTACAGAGCTTTGATCCCATGAGGCATGTAAGCACTTGCCTAATTTCAAGCATGAATGTCCTATTAATGATGCCATCACCATACTTAAAGCTAGGCACATGCCCAACTTCTCTGCTAGAGTGGGAATTACACAAAAATATATCAAACTTCTGCATATTTTGAAAATCTGAAAGTATGTCAGTCTTTGATGATGTTCCTGGCATTGTCAAGGATATTTGAACTGTGTATCAGTCTGCGGCTGCTCAACCAAGCGGAGCACTTTTTAGCCAATCTGCACAGAGTTCAATGAGTTTTAGGTAGCAACACCCAGTTGTCAGAAGCAATTAAGGGTGGCACGTCCTGTGAGGTCCAGACCTCTGTGCTGCTGCAAGAGGCAAAGTGGCTCCTGTGGCCATTGGTGCTAATAATACATCGACAGCAACCGACTATTGCGCTAGGTTGTTCTGGTAAGATGTGAGTGTGGTGGCTAATTTTACAAGCAACGTGACATCTTACCAAGTGTGTTGTAGTTTTCCATTTCTTCCTGTAATCTATTGCAGAAGAGGTGAACAGAAGTTGTTTAAACATGAAACAAACTCAAACTTGTTGTTCCGTTACTCTAAGGTGCTAATCTGCAGGCACACAGGTGCTTGTCTACATGCATCTGTGTTTGCAAGAACATGCCCCTGAGGGATCATTTTAGTGGCAGGGTTGAGATCAGGGAACTAACAGGGGGAATGAACAAACCCCCCCGTAACTTTGAAAGACAAAAGTCACAGAAAGCATCAGGTTTTGCTGAAAAACTGTCTACATCTTACAATTTTGCTTTGGTTTTGGTTTGGTTTGGTTTTTGTTTTACCCAGATTGGCACAGAATACTGTATTTCCATCGATTGCAATCTTGTCTAGTAACTAACTAAACAACTTGTTCATGGAAAATTAAAAAATAAATAAGTAAACTGTCAGTTGTGGAATGTAAACTGATTAAACAAATAAAAAAAAAACCATGTTGTGTGTTTTAAGTGGCTGTGTCTGCTGGTGTCAGGAGTGGGGCTGGACAGCTCTCAATGTCCCCATTCCCAGCTGAAGGGCAAAAAGCAGAACTGGAAGGTGGGTAACCTCTGAGCTATGGGATAGTGGAAATGCTCTTTTAAAACCACCAATAATAATGACTGGCTGGCTTCTGATGAGAAATGCTGTAAGAAGCATTACAAACACAACCTGTATCACAGCTTGACTATTTATGAGGAGGTTTTTCTGCCTGCCTTAGAAGGGATTGATTCCTGCCGGAACCTTGGGAACTGCATGTACTCTAAGACCATTAATCTCTTTCTGGAGCCACTTTATGTGTAGAAGTCTGTGATTTGACTGAAATGTACAGAGACATTGCAGTAGTTTAGCCCTTCCCTTCTCCCAGCAAATAAACAAACAAAACTGAACATGAAATACAACCTTTTGGGTCCTCAGTGCTCAGCTGAAAAGGCCTTGGGAAGCTTGGCAGGCACAACACTGTGCTGATATTGGTGCTTCTTCATTGCCCATCTGTCCTCGGCCAAACAATCAGACATATATTTTCTGTACAGCTGTGAGTGTGCAATTGGAGTCAGGTTGTATGTGTTCCAGCTTGAACACCCAAGGATCAGGCTATTCGTAACAAATAAAGGTATAAAAAAATACTCCAAATGTATAAGAAGAAATTAAAAGAAATGGACAAAAATGCTCTCAACTGCCCTGGCAGAGGAAAAACTAAGTGCTAGATCAATGAGAAAATCCCACATTGTTAATATTTTAATTAAAGAGTTTTAAACTAATTAACATAGAACTAAACTATGACAAAAAGAAATGCAGGCAAGATATTTTTGAAACCTTTGTTGAGTATACTGTTGAATATCTAAGTTGTCTGTGTTGGCTGTTTTTACCTGATCCAGCAGTTGCACCTGTCAAGATCTGACAGTCAAATATGAAGAGACACCTAAAGCCTTCTGCCAGGTGGCATGTTTTTTCTGGCTGATGGTTCTTCCTAAACTGATTGGTTTTTAGCAACAGACTTCAGGTTGTAGCAACAACAATGTCCTGCAGTTCACAGCATGGAGTCCTTCCTGCACCCAAAGGCCTGCTGCCTAAAATATCAACTGCAGTAGCAAACGAAACGAAGGGTCTGAACTGAGGAGCACAAAAGGAAATTCTCTGTCAAAATCTTTATCGGTACTTGCTTAAATTCCTTGCCCTCTTCCCTGTCACTGATAACTGAGGACGTGAGAAATCTTGGTGATATGCTAAATTCAGGGCTTGGATGATGTGCCCAGTTATGCCACTTTTTGAATGAAGTCACTTGGGTTACCAATGCTTATGACCTGCCTGCTTCTGTGAATGAAGTCTGCAGGATGATGCAGAGAGCAGGAGGAAGAAAGGGCTGTACAAGGGGTGCAGAGGCTGCCAACCCCACCTAGTGCAATGTTCAGGAACACAGGAGATTAAAACCCTTTTGATTGACAGTGTCCTCTTCTTCCCTAATCCTGTCTGTGCTGCCCAGGAAGAGCTGCCCACCCAGGCATCTTCATCTGCTTAGTGAAACCTTCTAATTTAGTAGCCAGTGCCGGTAGAGGCTGCTTGGGTCTTTGCTCTCTGCCATCAGCTGAGGCAACGTGATTCATCAGTGCTAAAAATGGAAGTCTGCAGAGCTTGCTTTGTGGCAGGGCAGAAAGCAGGTGCCCTTTCTCCTGGCAGCAGTGGTGAGGAAAGCCTCGGTAGTGTAGCTGCCAGGGCAGAGGGCTCAGCTGCTCAGTGCCTGTACAGGGAAAGGGGAAGAAGAATATGAATTGAAGAAGCTGGCTGCTCCTTGAAGGGTGAGCTAGAAATGCCATCGTGGAAGGGTCTGCACTACAAAGAGAGTGGAAAGATTTGCGCATAAACCTCCAGGTTTGCATTAGCCATGTGAGGGTTGAACTTTAATCTTTCAGTGCACTTTTGTGCCCTGCAGCACCTGACCTTCCCATTCCTGCTGCTGCAGGCTCCGTGGTGCTTTGCAGACTGCCATTCACATTTTGGGGTCCAGCTGTCTGTCATGAGGAGAGACACTGGGTAATGCCATAGCACCACACAGAAGCCTTCTGTCCGGGCAGACAAAATAGGCAGCAAGAAAGAGAAGGAAAGACTCATTAACTGTAGCTCACCACAAAGAAAATGGAGAAGGGAAGGATTTGAATAGCTCAACATCATACAAACCACTCGTGGCCGAGCAGGAGCTTGCTGTGCTCTTGTTCAGCTGTCTCAGCTGGGAGGGCAAGGGCTGAGGCAGCCTTAAACAGACACTGCCTCCACACTGGGCAGCTATGCTCAGCAACTCAGACTTTCAGAAACTGTATTAGGAGCACTCATCTTCGTGGTCCAACTCCTGCTTCGATCAGCACCACTGCCTTCAATGATACCTTCATCTATTCCAGACTACACCTGGTTGTCAAGGGAAGTAGCTACTGACTTATCAAGGAAAGTAGTGAACATTCTGAGAATTAGGTTTAGGAGAAGGAAATCTGCTGTCACCTTCCTCTGCAATTGAAGGAGGCCTCATCAGGTTAAATGTGGAGGAGCAGGAGGCAACAACTACAGTTCTTCAAAGCAGTGGAATTCCTTGCTCTGTCCCCCTGGCAGCACCCCAAAGAGCAGCTTTCCCTTTGCTTTAGGGTATCTGCTAATGGTTCGTGTCCACACGGGAGTGGAGACCCTCTAACCAAAAGCCATCTGCTCTGCTTCAGGGACAGGATAATCTCATGGTGACCTTTCTTGTCAGAAGCACATGATAACTGCAGCAGGCTGGGGCTGCATGGAGTGAAGATGCTGGTAATGAAATGCTTTCATAGCTTGACATTCATTATTCCACTACATTATCAGGCTCTTCCCCAGGGGCCCTCTAAAGAGTCACAGCTGAGCTCTTTTCCTGCAGAGACCCAAACCAGACCACCTAAGAAGCTACATTTACTAAAATTTTTGCCCCCTCCCTACTCAGAGGAGTGTGGTCTTGTTCATTTGCATCAGGCAGAAACATAAAAACTATGCCAGCTTAGCTACGATTTTATCAACCTGCTAACCCATGCCAAACAAAGCAGCCAGCCTGTCCCCAGCCAGGGGCAGCAGAGACTGCTGCCAAGCCAAAGTTCACCATGCAGAGCTCGTACTTGCTTCAGGCTCCCCAGCCTGCCTCAGCCACCCTCTCTCTGCTGTCCTGCATCTGCCCTTGACTTGCAAAGGTTGATCACTGACCACTTCTTTGTAAGAGACTGCACTTTCCATTTGAATGCTTAATTCTCTGTTATTTTTTCCCATCCTCAGATAAACCCTTGGTCTTCTCAGTTCTGAAATTCAAAATGCCCATCACCAGGAGCAAGGACCTCAACTGGAGCTGGCTGCTCAGAGTGAAGCCTGTGTTGGCCATTGGCTGTTTACAAGGAAGTGAGATGGAGGCCCAGGGGATGGCCAGTGTCCTGAGGGCTGCACTGCCAGCAGATACAGCTGGAGATACAGACATATAGAGTCTAAGCTTTGGGACATCATCTGCCCCTGCCCCGTTCAGCTCCCCAGAGAGACCCCTTTCACTCAGAGGTGTTAGTGAATATTTTGAGGGGTATTAAACAGAAGAACTGGGGGCATTAGGGATTGTGCTTTGGCTTTTGCTAGACATTCACAGAAATACTCAAAATGCATGCCAGGAACATAAAGGGAGAAATAAACTCTGTGATAAAGAGTGTGTGATTTGGAAAAGCAGAGGTAGCCAAAGGGTGAGAGAAGGGAATGAAACACACAGGTGAAGCCTTCATAGCAACACTCAGCACTTGGAGCTGGCCATATATATTTGAAACCGTTATGCACAGAAAGCCACTTGTTATTTCAATGCCTTCTAACAGCTAAATAAACTTTAAATGAGCACACATATGCATGGACACATGCAGACACGCGGGCACCCTCAACTGACAGGTAAAACATGAAACAAGCCCAAATATCCATCTTCACAGCAAGGCAGATATCCTCCCTTTATGTTTTCTTACAGACTTGCTGCAAACCTGTCAATGAAAAGGAGGCTTGAAAGCAAAAAAAGTTGCTCTGCACATTGAACAAAGCCTTGACTTTTCAGCTTCACATTTGGGGTGCCTCTGACAAGCTGCAGTTTCTGCTTCATTTAACCTAGCTCATTTCCTTTGGGAGTTCTCTACCCAACATATTGGTGGTAAAATACACCCTGTGCTGGCTTTTGAATAGATGTGGTAACTGCTGAGTCCTCCCTTCCTTCCCTTCTGTCAGATGGAGATTCATGCATTACCTTGCACTTCTCATCTCTTCCCAGCTACCGATTTTCATAACTGGAAATGTAAATATGTTTGAGACTTCTAATGCTCCATCAAACTCATTTTCAGATAGCCAGTGGATTCAAAGATTGATGGGGACACATGGGCAGACATGAGGTGACAGAATCTTCACTTCCTTAGGAAACCAGGATAGAAATGTTATGTTCAGAGCTCATCTTTTTCCATTAAGATGGTTTCCCTGGGAGGCCCAACCAAGTCAGTGGACACAGGTGGTGGCAGCAGCTCTGTGTCCTGGCAACACCTTTGCCCATCATCATAGCTGTCATTGCTGTTCCTGCCAAAGGTGCACCACATTGGTTCTTCCTCTCAGCTGGGTGGCTCTGCCATTCATTTTTGGGATCTTTGCTCTGGATCCGAGTCCTGAAGAGAAACCCACCAGGCAGGATGATACGGAAACATTCATGATAGCAGTGGAGGTCCACATTACTGGAATCGGGATCTGAGTGTTCCCAAGCTAAACTTGGCAAGCTGAAAAGTATCTGCAGAAGGAAGATGCCCCGAGGTAAGCTGTATCTCAGGATGGGCTGTCAGCCAGGGTTTCTTTCTTCCAGCTGTAACAGCACTGTCCTGAGCGACCTTGCAGGAAACCTTGCAACCCACTTGCCTGTCTTGCTTTGCCCCCCCATAAACAGGCACAGAGGCTCACATCTGCAAGAGCTTACCGCCAAGGCTACTGAGGGAGTGTTGATACAAATGTTGCCAGGTGGCATAGTCCCAGTTTGTATAAAACAGTCCCAGAGCCACCTTTTTGCCATTTTGCCAGTAACAACAAATTAATTTCCACCAGCCTGGAGAATTCTCTGCAGAGGTAGATCTGAGCCATGTGTTTATTAGGAATATGCTCATCTGTTCCTCAACACAGAGTGTGCTCCTGGGGGCTCACAGGACTTGGTAATGTCAGTGCAGGAGGTCATGCACCTGACTCACTGCCGGATGTGCCATGGAGAGAAGGAAGAAGGCAGAGGAGAGCAGTGCTCTACCACAGGCAGCGCCGAGGTAGCTGCAAGCGCTTGGCCTCCAGGCGGTTTTCCCAGCCAACACTGTGGATGGCTCTTGATTGTCCTGTCAGACCTTTGCTGCCAAGTCCTTAAATTAAGCGAGTTCATCCCATAAAGTTTTAAGAAGAAATGAGAGGACAGAAGAATGAAAAGCAATGTATTTATCTTTTATCACCTCTCTTTTTCTCATTTTCTCTAGAAGTGTCAGCGCCTTAAATAAAAACCTTTTTACCGTCTCCCTGCTGCCTGCATCCACTCACAAACAGCGCACACTTTTGCAAACAGGCCAAGGTCAGCTAGGCTGCTCTGTCCTCAGGGGTGTTACCTCTGCGCAGAGCCCTTTGTTCTCTTTCCTCTCTCATTTCTCCTTTACTGTCACTTTCACTCCTGCCGGCTTGGAAAACACTTGCTTTTGCTTGCAGAGATCACGGAAGGTTGAGGGCAAAGCCCGTTCCTGAGATCTGCTGTATGACTTACGTACCACCAAGAGAATGGCCAGGAGGAACCACATTACTGATTATCAGTAGCTCATTTCCAAACTTGCAAACCACACTGCGAACTGGCAAGGTATCACTCTCTCCTCACTTCCTTCTGCAGCCTAGAGGAAGACTGGCTGGAAAGAGATGTTTCCTCCAAATTCTGCTTCCTGGGAACGCCCCAGTAAGCATTATGGAGAGTGATGGAGAACAGAAGCTTTCTCTCAAAAAGAGAAGCGTCTCTTCTCAGCAGCTCCAGAAAGCAAAAGGGTACACCCCTGACCAGACAGGAGGGTGAAAAGGAGTCCTGAGTGGGACTTGCAGCCAGTTGGAGCACTGGGCTGACAGATCACTCCTAACCATGGGGCAAGCACTAAACAAATGCTAGGAACACCCCTTTGCATTTGGTGTTTTGTTTGTTGAAGTTGACTGCATTTTTGCATCCTCTGACTGAGCTCAGACAGCAGAACAAATGCTGGCAGTGTACAATGCAGGATATGTTATGGGGATGCCAGGCAGGAGGGAAGCTTTGACCTCTTGTTGCCCCTCACACATCAGAACACTTGCGCCCTTGGACCCCCACTTTGTTCCTTCTAAAACTGGCTGCATACATAATTTGGGAAGTATTTCTCCACAAGAACATAATCAGAGGGAACTGTAGCACAGACAAGAGGGCCACATGACAGGAATGGGAGTTGCAGGCAGTTATAATAGCCAAGGTGGGATATAATCCTTTGACTCCCCATTTCATTCTTTCTTTGCAGATCCAGGAGAGTTTCATATTTTTAAACCCCTTATTTGTTTCCCATTTGCCCACTTTACTGGAAAATGTGACTGAGTACCTCTATATTTCTAATATATTTGCAGTAATAATATTGAATTATAGAGGTAAATGTAAAGTTGCATATTAAAACAGAAAGGAATTCCAAGGAGCTGGACCAGCACAAAAATGTAATGGCCAGTAATATCTCCCAAGTGCAAACTAAATCCAGATATCTCCCTCTGCCTTGGCCCTCAATCACAGAGTAATTTACACATACATGTATATAACATAACACCTCCTCACTGATTTAGTGGCACTTACTCTACTTCAGGGGCTGGAATTCTTTTTTTTTGGTCATTTGGCTGAGCATACCAAAGTGGTCACAAACTCATTTGTGATGCTCAGAAAAAAAAATTTCCAGGACAGAATGAACATTAAGTACAGGAGTAGAGTTGATAAAAGTAGTGAAGTTGGATGAGGATATTTTTATGTATCCAGAGAGGAAGCAGCCATAAATGTTTCCATCAGGTGTGCAATGTACCCATAAAATGTTCCAAATATATTTTCATGCAATTGCAGCTGGAAAAAAACCTTACATTTGTCAGCAGTTATTTTATGAGGGAGACAAATGATCTGTTGTTGGACTAGACAGTAGGGATCAAAGCTAGAGAAGGGAATTGTTTTGATACATGTTCTAGAGGCTCCGTGCAGATGTAGCAGAGCTAAATATAACATGGTATGGCTGATAGGTGACAACAGCTTGAAAACTTAGCTGTCTGCTCTTCATGAACACAATTCTGTTGACGAGCTGAGGATCAGGTCCCAGATGATTTTAATATGGATGTCTCAGAACTCCTCTCCGGTATATTGCTTCACTCCGTGCAACAGCAGGAGCCACTACATGTCAAGAAGAAAGTGATGGCTTCCTAGGCCAGTGTAAGATCGCTCACAATGTCACCTGGGGGGCATCTGAAAAACCTGAGAGATCTTGGATTGCTGTCACAGAGTTCAGCTGCACCATGTCTGGCTTCTGGGCTGGTCTGTGTGAGGATTGGTATTTGCCATGGGAATCCAGGAATGCTTCTCTGCTGCGAGGTCTCTCCACTCACAAGAGGAGGGCTCCACAACCATTTCTGGTACACATTGTGCCATTTTTGTGGTAAGCAGATTACATACAATGGCCAGACTGTAGAAAAGCTGTAACTGAAATAGGATTTTCCTGAGCTACGTAAACTTTCGGGCAAAAATCCAGAACGATTTGCTCCAGAATCATAGAATCAACCAGGTTGGAAGAGACGTCCAAGCTCATCCAGTCCAACCTATCGTCCAGCCCTACCCAATCAACCAGACCATGGCACTAAGTGCCCCATCCAGGCTTTTCTTCAACACCTCCAGAGATGGCAACTCCATCATCTCCCTGGGCAGCCCATTCCAATGCCAGTCACTCTCTCTGTCAAGAACTTCCTCCTAACATCCAGCCTAGACCTCCTCTGGCACAACTTGAGACTGTGTCCCCTTGTTCTGTTGCTGGTTGCCTGGGAGAAGAGACCAACCCCACGTGGCTACAACCTCCTTTCAAGTAGTTGTAGGCAGCATCCATCACTCACTGTGAGATTCAAACTTAATTTGACTACTATTATTGCATATAGTTGTATTGTCCTCTGTTTGCATAATGAGTGTTTCACTTGTAGTAATACAATTATTGGTAATAGGAAACAGATTTGCAGAATGATGAGAAGATAATTAGATGATACCTTGAGGGTGATTTCTGTTTAAGACACAGTAAGTATGTCATGGAGTAAATAAACCTGATGAGGGAAGATATCAATAGCTATTCATTTAAAATACAATTATTCCCAGATTACCAGAGAATACACATTTCATTATGGTGAAATACCTGGTCACTGACACCTGGCCCAGGCTCTCCCATCCATTCGTAAAGCGGTGGGACAGAGCTTGCTTAAGGTGTGAGTAGGCAAGCAGCCATGGTTCCGTGCAGCCCAGGATGTGGTGATGGAGATTGGACTCAGCACTCACCCTTGAGATGATCCAACATATTTACAGGAGTCCCACTGGGAGTGCCAGTTTTACTGGCAGCTACGCTCCCGCAAATACGCTGGGTCATGAACTGTGATGTTTTGACAAGTCTAAGTGATCAAACTGTGCCTGGCTTTCAAGAGCTCTGCCTTACACCTTGTGCAGCTGTGTGCCTGTGTGCAGCAGCAACAGCCTGACAGCACAGTGATGACAGGGATGCTTGGCCACCGGAGTCGCAGTCTTAAGACCCTGTCTTCCTTTCTAAATCAATGCTTAGTGACATTTCAGGGTCAGTATTGGCAATTTGCTGCTGCTGCTGCTGCTTGGATCTACAACACTGGTTTGGGTCAAAGCAGTCACCTAGCCCCATGAAGCTGCAGATCCCGAGGCTGCCCACTTCTCCTGGATGAAGCAACAGACTTATTGCCTCCTTTCCTCCCTCCCTTCTTCTGTGCATTCCCTCCAGTGAATACACAGCTGCTTGTGTCCCATTACTTTAATAAAGCATTGGTGGCTACTGCATGCACACAGGTAAGCAGATGCACAGCTCTGCAGCTTGTCCTCTCTCACACAAAAGAACTCCCTAAGTTACCTGTATTTTCAGTACACATGGACACATGGTGAGCTTTACCAGCTTCTTCAGTGCCTTTAATGATCTGTGGAATATTTTCCTGGGTCTCTGCTTAGATTTTTGAATCCCTGGAGGACTTTCACACATCTATTTTGAACATAACTAATTAAAGTTTCTGCATATTTTTTTAATAGCATTTCTGCTAATAACATTAGTTATCCTATATATTCCTTCTGGTGGCATTCACATGTTTCTGTTAAGCAAAGGAATCTCCAGTACTCCTTGCATCTTTTGTCATATAAAGGGCAACATCCCACCTTATGTTACCTGCTACAGTCTGCATAAATCCTTCAAATGCTTTACACATTTGACATCGTGAGTCTCTGTTTTACTATGACTTGGGATTCTCCCCATTTCTGTAACATCAGAGACCTGCCCATCCTCTGCAAGATTCACTCCGGACCACGTGATTTCTGTTTCTTGGCAATTCTCTGTTAATTCTTAATTGTAACTCTCCTGTTAGCTGCTTAACTGCTTCATTCTTTCACTTATGGTATTTTCTTAATTTACTTTACTTCAGGTACCTTATGGTACTCAGTACTTAAATTACTCTTCCCATCTGTTCTTAGAAAGGGAAAGCAAGAAAACAAAGCAAGCAAAGATGTCATATAAATGGAGTCAATAGTGCCTGTGCATTTGGAGAGCATGGATAACAAGCAGTGGCTTGCTACTGTGTCTCAAACCACTTTCATTTGATGTAAAATACAAGGCTATTCTAATCTAGCCCAGTGAAGTCCCAGAGTCCTGCACTGCTTTCAGCATCATCTTATCACAGATTTTTAAAGTAGCATATTAAGGGAAAAGAATGTCTAAACAGCATGAAAGGCAGAATATCTGATTTTATTCTGATTTATCTAATTTGAAAGAAGGAAAAAAAAAAAAGTACAGTTATGCATTCAGCAACACTTGAAAATGTTAAGACTTTTATTTTATAAACTGATGACATGACCAGTAAGAATTCATAAGCAAAGGCCACTGTCAGTATTAGGTGTGGGATATATCTTCTAGTAGGGACCGAACTAGAGTGATTTACAGTAACTCAGTGGGATTATACTTTCTGGAAGTGGCCATATTTTGTGCTCCAGAATCCAAGACAAATTAATCTCATAGCTTCTACAGAAGGAAAGATATTTTGCTGGTGAAGAGGGATGGGAGTGGTTCATCATTACAGTGATGGATTTTCTCAGCCCGCCTTTGCCTGCAAGTGATTCCGTTGTTCCCCCAATGACACCTAAGGACAAGGATAAAACAACTTGTGGTCACAGAGCATTGCTGCTGACTTTGGAATAAGTGAAAGTTTGGGCAAACACAGTAATGTGCTGGGTATGCGATCTAAGATGTCAGCCAGATGTGTTCAGTGGGCCATGGTGATGCACACAATTGAGTCAAAACAAAACGAAAACAGAAGCATTTAATAGGAAACCAACTGGGAATCTCTCTTGCCTTCAAACTGTGACTGTTGCTCTTTGATTACTATTGCCCAAGGCCCCACTCCATCTGGTCCATAGATTAGGATGTCACTGCCTCAGTGAAAAACGAATCATTTCTACAGATGTATTTGTAGTTTTCAGGAGTTCTTCTGAAAATAGGATCATAGTGCTATAGGATATACCTAGGATGGTATATAGTAGTAGTGGCAGCAGGATTTTCAGTTTCTGTCTGCAGAAGTGAAAACATGTTCCTATAAATGTGAGCTGAGGAGAGGTTAGGTGTTAGCAGCAGCTGGGTAACAGCTACCTTCCTTCCAAATAGATGCTGCTTGGAGAAGCATGCACATCCTGTGAGCACATTTGCATATGAATTTGCTTTCTCTCCTCTCTCTCTCCCTGTATTATACTATTTTCTAGCCTTTAATATGCACCAGCACCACAGTAGCTGCATCAGCTCAGAGATGAGTGACCTCAGCCTGTGTCAGCAAGACTTTCTTAAGAGTAGGAAGCTGTACCAATAACAAAACTCACACCCACACTGTAGCTCTCACTGAGACTTTCACTGAAAAGCAGAGTGTAGTATTATTAACTACAGATTTTTCCATACAGTGGTTCGTGCTGCTGGCTGAATGGATAAATCCCAGTCCCAGGACACTCTCTTTGTTCCTTCAGTTGGAGCAGACCCAAAGGAGATCTAACTGGTGCTAGGAATGACTTAACATCTCTGGCAAGCTCTGAGACCACAAACCTAGAGAGTTTTTTATCTGTTGCCCTGCTATATTCAAAGCTTAGGGTCCAGCACTGCTCACCCTAATGCCTCAGTGGCACCTGCACTTACTGAATCCAAATGGGCTGGGAGTGAGTGCAGAGCCTTCTGAAATGTGTCTCTGCTAAAGGAACAAGTTCCTGACAAGATTGCCACAGAGCAATTTAATGGGTTTCTGCTGCTGTTCTAAAGCTGTGAATAGCTCTATTCATTCCCTTGGAAAAAGAAGGTTAATAAACTCTGAGAATCAGGGAATATTTCAGTGTAATAGTTCGGGTGCAGAAGGAGGGGGGAAGGGAATAAAAGTGGTGGGCTTTGCTGCAGAAATATGCTAGGCACCCTCCTGAATTTCATTCCAGGGAGGGTGAAGCTCATGTTATATTCTTCTTACAGAAGAGCCAGGGAGGAGTGTGAAGGGGAAGCAAAAGAAGCGATTATTCTTATGTAGACTTGCTCTGAGTTACCCAACCAAAAACTCTGCCAGGGTGATTCAGATCTGTCTCCAAGCCAGTGGAACAGGCACTGACTGAAGACGTGACTACCCCAGGGACTCACACCTTTATGCAGAGCTGGAAATGAGGGCAAGAGAATCCATCATGAACTTTCTCTGCTCTCACACACAGAAACTTTCTCCTGATAAGCTTCAGTACTCCCCTCTTTACACAGGATGGTGGCCAGGGGTGGAATAGAGAAGGACCTCAGACAGAAGGGGGAAGAACAGTTTTAGGCCTTTGACACAAACCCTGGAGAACAGAAACAGAGAAACACTGAGTAGGAAACCCACCAGAGATTTCAGCAAGCACAGGAACTCCTTCCAGACAGGGAGAGAAATAACTCTCTCTTTCTGCAGCCCAGACTATGCTCATTGCTTGTGGGGATATAAAAATTGAAGGTGAATGCACCTACAAGTCTGGAGCTCCCATCCCATAGCCTGATCTGGAGAGACAGTCAATCCTGCCACCACCTACCAAGTAAAAAGGGCTCCTCCCCAGTTTAAATCATTCTTGGTATTCAGGTGTTGTGGAATTAAAGCAAAACAAATTATAATCTCCTTTGCTGGGCCAGAGGCAAGGACAGATTTAGAGTGGGGAGTCATCAGCTGTACAAAGCTTGAAGATGTTCTTCCCTGTCACTTGGCACTGAAGGTAGAGATAGGATGATAAAAAACTTCTCTTTAAAAATGGATCAGATATGAGTAATTAGGATGAGGCACTCACCTGTCTTCACAAACAACTTTCATGGCAATTTTAGGTGACATATCCCCAGTCATGTGTTAGAGTTGGATAGCAGCATTTTAAATTGCTCTTTTCTATACAAACCCTCTACAATCTTAAGAAAACGAAAGGTGCATTCTAGCCTCCTCTGGGCAGTTTTCTGAAATAGGTAGCAGTCTACTTGGCCTAAAAGATTACTACAGTTCATAATCTAGAGGATGTGGAAGATCAACCCTTTCTTCCTTCACTTTCCATTGCACATACTCTAACCACTAATTCCATTGATTTGACATCCAGAAAACTAGGAGAGCTAAAAGAGAAGTATCTAGTACATGGAGCAGCATGGCAGGTGTGATTTACCTTGAGGGCAATCAGATGGCCACAGCCAAAACCCAGGACATATGTGTTTGCCGGGAGGGATCGCAGAATGGACACTGCATCCTAAGTAAAGCCAAGAAATGAGACAAGTGCACAAGCTGTCATTGTTGTCTGCAGTGTTTCTTTCTTCCAAGGGCAGTTCTCTTTAAAAAATAATAATAATAAAAAAAATCTCAAAATCACCAACCCACATTCTTAAATAATGTTAAACAACCCCAGCGTGCTGTGGGTGGAACAGGACCTCCAGAACTCATCCAGTCCGATTACCCTGCTCAGAGCAAGGTCAAGTCCTTCTGCAAGGGATGTTGAAAGTCAACTATTATTTGAGCTAAAATTTCTCCTTTATACTGTCTCTGATGTTTTTTTCATGCCTATGAACTCAGGAAAATTTCCATTCAGCCATCTTACAGATATTCAGGTCTTTCATACATTTAAGCATTTTTCTGACTGCTCTGAACATGTATTGCCATGTTAAAGAGGCTTTATTTTTAAAATTCCATCTTGTTTTGGAAGCATCGTTAATAAACACAACTGTACTCAGTAGACTTGGTTGTAAAATAGAGAGTTACAGATGCTCATAAATTATTTGTGGCACCTCAGGAGTATTATGAATTTGAAAAGTGTTTATCAAGATACAATCTTTTCATAGACTAAGGAAAGCAAGATGAGGTGACTAGTATCTGTTGCTGTCACTGCTGTTAGCAGTTGGCTATGCCATCTGAATCCTTGCAAAAAGTAGGGCAACACCAAAAAAAAAAAAAAAAAAGGACATTTAATCACTCCACACCACCTGGAATATTCAGCAGTGCATCAATTGCATATATTCAGCACACTGAGATGCACTGGGCAGATGAACCTGGAATATTAAAGTGGGATGTGATGGGTACTGGATAAAGATGTGCTTGAAATATTCATCAGGAGCTCAGCATTTAATGTTTTTCTTAGAAAAACAAATCCCAAGTTTTCTAGCCTACTAAATGGAGAGGGAGATCTAAAACATAATAGGGAAACTAATCCATAGAGTTTAATCTTCTTTCCTTTTCACTAACAGCAGAGTGTCTTCTGGACCTTTTTCTGCTTCGACTTTATTCCTGCAGAACAGACTTTTGGATAGTGTCTCAAATTTGGCTTCAAGTAGCCTCTTGTGCTGCCAGGTTGGACAAGGCCTTGAGTAACCTGTACTAGTGGGAGGTGTCCCTGCCTATGGCAGGGGATTGGAACTAGATGATCCTTGAGGTCCCTTCCAACCATACCATTCTACAATTCTATGATTCTATACTCACATCTCATCAAGACATTGCTAAGCAAAGGGATTTGGGGAAGCTTTTTACATGAAAGTAATTTTGACTTTGACATTCTTGCAAATGTTCAGCTTTTGCTGAAAATAGTGGGAAAAACATTCAGAAACAAATATTCCGAGCTAGCATTATCTTAATTATCCTGACCTGCTGAACCCTGATAGACTGCATCCTTCTTGTTCTGAGTCTGCAAACTCAGGTTCCTTTTGAGGGCAGTTGTAGTCTGCAAAAGTAGTGTTGCTTCTTTATACCACTTATTTAATCAACAGCTCATTTTGAATGGCCCACCACCATGCAAACTTCATGAAGTTCAATACAGCCACGTGCAAGGTCCTGCACGCAGGTCAGGGTAATCTCAAGCACAAAACCAGGTTGGGTGATGAGTGGATTGAGAACAGTCCTGAGTTGAAGGATTTGGTGTGTTGCTTGACAAGAAGCTTGACATGAGCTTGTGTATATTCATAGCACAGATGGCCAATCATATCCTGGGCTGAAGAAGAGTGACCAGCAGACTGAGAGAGGTGATTCTTGCCTTCTGCTCTCATAAGACTTTGCCATAGTACTGTGTCCAGCTCTGGGGTCACCAACATAAGAAAGACTAACTGTTGGAGCGAGTTCAGAGGAGAGCAACAAAGACGATCAAAAGACTGGAGGACCTCTGCTAGGAGGACAGGCTTAGAGAGCTGGCATTGTTCAGTCTGGAGAAGAGAAGGCTCTGAGAAGACATAACAGCCTTCCAGTATCTAAAGGTGGCCCTGTGCTGGTTTGAGCTAATTGGAATATTTTTTAGTAGAGAAAATTGTACTACAGGCTGTGAAGGAAAACAGTGGTGGTGTCTACTTCACTCATAGGCTTGCTGCGAATGTTTACAAAAAGAGAAGAGTCTCTCGAGCGGGCAGTCTGGGTCACGAGGCACTTGCTTGCTGTTTGGGTCTTGGGCTAGCAGCTTCTTGGGCACGGCTTCTTGAGCTAGCAGCTCTGGCTTCTCCTCTCAGCTGAATAACTTCACTAACCACTTTTCTTCTAATCCCCCTCCAGCTGATTCTCCAAAACCTTGGGGTAAGGTGCAGGGGTGGGGAGAAGGTGGAAGGGTGGTTGGGAGCCCCTCCTNTGGGGGGGCGGGGAACTCCCAAACTGTCACAGGCCCTCAGGAGAGCTAGAGATATACTTCTTACTTGGATGTGTAGTGATAGGACAAGGGGTAATGGCTTAAACGTGGGTAGATTTAGACATAAAGAAGTTCACTCTAAGGGTGGTAAGGCACTGGAACAGGTTGCTCAAGGAGGTTGTGGATGCCCGATCCCTGAAAGAGTGCAGGGCCAGGTCAGATGGATTTGACCTAGATAATCTAGGTCCCCTCCAATCCAAAGCATTCTACAATTCGACGATCTCTCTTCCTTTCTCATAGGACAGGGTCTCTTCAAAAATTTATCACGCATGTCTCTACTTGCCACTTCTGTAGAATTCCTGAGGTGTTCAGACCTTTCAGGCACCATGGGAAGCCACGGTGAGAGTTAATGCCTGAAGGGACATCTGCCAGTGGATTGCCCCAGAGTTTTTCCCATCATGAGACCAAGCCTTGCCCTTAGCCCTGTGCCTGCCTTTCCTTATATAGCTGTTCGTGCTGTTCAGAACTGTATGGCATCCTTGTGAGGACAGTCTATTTTCCACACACAGTTGGAGACATTTCTCTTGGTGCCTATGGTCATACTGTTCGCGCAGCGTATACAGCAAACCCCAGGTACTTCCTAGGCAACCTCCAGAATTTTTTTTGTTTTTTTCCTGTGGGGAACACCTTGGATATTTCTATGAGAGTGAAAAACCACCTGCTCACTTTTGTCTTCTGCTATGCAGGAAGTCCCCTGCTTTCCCTGCTTCTTGTGGTGGCTGGGCCTCGCTGGCAAGTGCTGGTTGGGGGTCACCTTAAGGCCTGAAGGACAACCATGGAGCAAGGTTGCAAGGGCCTGGACACAGGTGAGTGTTGACTTGCAAAATGAACCTCAAAACTCATGCAGAGTTATGAAGTAGATATGTTTTATTACAGTGCTGGGTGCAGGTAGGATCGCTCCTGCATGCCCCAGGCTGGCGCGAGCCACAATTTATGTTACAAGAGCATGTGTATTTGTAATAAGAAGTAGGACTATTACAATTATTGCTTGCAGTTCATTAACATAGGTATTTTCCAATTCTTCACCCTGGCTCCAACCCTCCCCAGTGGCCTTGAATGGTTATCTGAGATAAACAGCAGCACAGTCTTTCTCACAGGGTTACTCCAACTAGTTGCTGCAGGCACTTCCTCCCACAAAGTTTGGTATTTTATGGCTTGTTACAGACATCCTCAAAAATGTACATCTGGTCTGTAAGGCTCTTTACCAGCACTCCTTGATTTTTCTTTTATCAGTGTAAAAACTCTCTTCCTCGGCACTATTTCTTTTTATATTGAGGTAGAGTGTGGTGGGCTGTAATGGGGACCACATGTGGCCCAAGGCAGGGGATGGTAGCACGGATGGGGATGAGCCATCCCCAGCACCCGGTTCGATGTGCGGAGGTAAAGCTGACCCAAGCCTGCACGGCGGAGGCCGGGAGGGGCCGGTCCTTGGGAGGGGCCCTCGCAAGCCGGGGGGCACAGCCTGGCCTCCCCGAGGCGGCGGGAGAACGCAGCTGCGCGGAACGCCGGTGCCGGGGGAGCCGTTTCCAGCCGAGCCGAGCCGCTACGGGAACGGCGGCGCCGCGGTTTCCCGCCGGGCCATTCTGAGGGGCGGCTGACCTGCCCCGGGTGGCTGGGGCGGCATGGCCGGGGCGGTGAAAGTGTTCAGGACGCTGAGGAATCACTGGAAGAAAACCACATTCGGAGTCTGCCTGCTGAGCTGGGGCGGGAGCTGGCTCTATGGGAAGCACTGGTAACTGCTGGCTGGGGGCGGGCCGGGCCGCTGAGGCGGGAGAGCGGGGCCGGCGCTCTGCCTGTGTGCCTGTGCCTCTCACAGGCGACCGGCCCTGCGCGGCGAGAGCATCGCTGCCACGTTCGCCTCGGGTACTCGGGCTACCGGCACTGTGCCTAAGGCAGTCTCCCTCTGCAGTTCATAAACCGGGGCTTCGGCTCAGAGGGGCTCTGGTGCATTGAGGAGGTGGCTCTCCCTCCTCCTCCAGCAACCATGAACTCAGGAAGGCTTCGGCTTCGTAAATTTGGGGCTAGGTCAGGCTGTCAGCCAAGTGCATGTCATCTGCTTGCAGTCTTCTAACCAATATTGTAAGACCGAATGAAACAAGGGCCTCTACAGCTGTCTGTCATCAGTAAATTTGCAGATGACACCAAGTTAGGAGCAGGTGTGGATCTGTTGCAGGCTAGGAG
>VWYK01001630.1:0-13915 GCA_013399775.1 Semnornis frantzii | reverse complement strand
GTGGTAGAGTCACCGTCCCTGGAGGTGTTGAAGAAAAGCCTGGATGGGGCACTTAGTGCCATGGTCTAGTTGATTGGGTAGGGCTGGGTGATAGGTTGGACTGAATGATCTTGAAGGTCTCTTCCAATCTGGTTGATTCTACAATTCTATGATTGTATGAAATGGTGCCCCTGGTACTGGCTGATGAGAAGCCACCTTTGTGCATAGAAGGTCTTGTCCTGTGGGTTTACCCACATTTTCCTTTTCTTTTAATGGTGCCGTACACCTCACAGTGGATTCCCATTTTCAGTTGTATGAGTGTTTGTGCCTTGAGGCACGACACTGGTGAGGGTCCTGCAGTGTGTCTCCCTCTCTGCCTGCATCACAGTTGCCACTCACCAAGCTGGAAGGACCCCAAAAGTCGTACCTAACAGGGTGTAATTTTCAGCGTTTTATCTGTGGGGCAAATGTTCCTATAGTAAGCAGAATTGTTGCTCACCTAGGTTTATATGTTAATCCCTGTCCTTTAAGATTATGGTTAAAACACTTGACTAAAATACAGATATAGCCAAATTATTTTAGAAATTATTACTTTTGGTGCTGCCGTTTATTCTGTCACTGTCTTAATGTATTTTAATTGTTAAGTCATAATTTTAGCAGTGTTCTTTCCTGTTTACTTTAAAATGCTGCCAAAGCCTCAGTGGAGAACTTGGGAAAATAAATCTGTTTATGCTGTTTTTTATACTTTCCTTCTTTGTTTCCTTTTGCCTAGGGACTTTGGCATTAAATCAGTCTTTGTTTTGAATAGCACATCTGCTTTAGTTGCTTGCTTTTTG
Organism: Semnornis frantzii; assembly: GCA_013399775.1. NCBI lineage: Eukaryota > Metazoa > Chordata > Aves > Piciformes > Ramphastidae > Semnornis > Semnornis frantzii. The sequence continues at coordinate 13,100 of VWYK01001630.1, read as the reverse complement.
CCCAAAGCTCTAGGGCTGTGTTGACTGCAGGGCAAGCATCAAAGACCTCTGGCTCCATACTTTTTTCCCTGTAATTGCTGATTGTGGGACGAGTGATGGTAGGATGGAGAATAACTGAAAGTGGTGGTAATGAGGTCATGATTTCAGGTGTATGCCTCCATGGACAAACAGGAAGAAAATAAGTACATAATATATTGCTGTGTTGTAAGCAAAAGTATTTGTGCTAAAGAGGATGAGGTTTTTTAATGCCTTCATGTAATGTCAGTGGATCCTTCAGCCTGCATTCCACTTTTCTCTCTGGTGACTTGATCTTCAAATTCAGATAAAAGAGCAAAATGCAAATGAGCAAGTATTTGAAGTTCATTCTTGGTACCTCTTAACCAAAAGAATAAACTTAATGCACAAAATGAGGAGGAAGAGATTGCTTGGTGGCATTCCTGTGTGAGACTGGCTGGCAAGGCAGAGCGTGCCCTGACTTTCCCAGGTACCCTGCTTACATTAAATGGCCTCTTTACTGGTATGTGGTTGCCAGAGATACTAATGACAGCACAGTAAATGTCAGGCCTGGGTACTACAGAGTGCTACTGAAATAGATCATTAAGAAGTCTGTGTTTGCTCCTTGTGCATATGGAGAGTGGGCACTTGAGGAGGCCTAGGAGCAGCATCATATGCAACCTATCTCCCCTTTATGTCTGTTGTTTGTGAATGCATGTGCCTGTGTACCAGCTGGTGTTAGCTGTATTGGTTTTCTCTGCAGTAACTGTGAAAACACCTTATGATGATGGGGAACTTGAAGCCATAGGCAACGTAGCAGTGAATAAGGAGGGAAATATGAAAGACAAACAAACAAAAAGGGGACTTTTGGTATGTAAATCACAGTGCTCAGAGGTTGTTTGCACAAAGTGTGGGCATGGTGCTTTAACACAGATGTGGTAGGAGGGAAAAACGTGTTTACACATCCCATTCATTCTTCAATCTCTGCTTTCATCTGTAAGGCAAAATAGGGCATTTCCTTACCAGACATTGGAAGTGCAAGGTAGGAAATCCTGTGATGACAAACAGCTCCGTGTGACTTTGATGTAGACTGAAGCAAAGCTGTAAAGTACTGCATTCAGAGATTTAAATACTGTTTGGAAAAAAGTGACAACCGTTTAGCCATTTCCCTGTGAAGGATTGTTTTAGCCGGGGAACAGGAAAATGAGAAGTGAAAAAAGAACCTGATGGCAAGAATTTAATAGTTCAAAGGTGGTCTCTTTTATGGTACTCTGTGCATAACGAAGACCTTGTTTTGTGGCTGCTGGATGGCAGGGAATAGGAGGCCAGGATCTCTCTCTGCAGCTTTTGCCTCCAAATGTGGTAAAGGCATCTGGTGTCAGATTTTTTCTGTGCATTCCCTTTTCCTATTATGCTGGGGAGCATAAGATGTGCCTTTTGCCCTGTGCACAGGCTGCTGCAGGCGACACTTGAAGAGGTTAACAAGTGAACCATGGGCTATGCTGGCCGTGAGGCTTGCTGTTATTGACATTAGAGGCTAAATGACTATGCATGAGGCATACTTGACTAGACTTATATCTGTACTTTTAGAACAGATTAAAAGCTTAGTGAAGTCTTATGCTTCAGTTTCTGGCATCACTGGAGTTTTCTGACGAAGGGGCCTGCTTTAGCACAGCATCATTTCAGATTAGCCTCTGACTTCTTGAAATTAGCTGTCTGAGATGTTGATCATTTATTTGTAGCTGAAGAAAATGATTGTTTCCCATTCTGCATCACTCCTCTTGGCTTTCCTTTTCTCATGGATTTTCTAAGCTATTTCTTTTGCACAGAGAAGATCATTTGCTTTTTTGACTTCTCAAGGTTCATTCTTCTGGATGTGGAGGCTACAATGCCTGCATTAAAGTGGAGCTATTGTGAATAACAATCTGTCCTTCAAATAGATTGTAACTCCACTGTAGTCACTCTCTAAGTGGCCATAGCAACAGAAGAGCTATGGGCTATTTAGTTAAGATGTTGGAGGCTGTATAGACAAATATGGACAAAAATATTATTATCTTTCCCAAACTTGTTCGCTGTGCCTCTTCCCTGCCTGGAAATGGACCTATGTGTCTCCTTTTTGCACCCCACAGACTGTGCTGTGGAGTCTAATGTGAATGCTCTTGTGTTCCATCGGCTGTAGAGGAAAGGGGGGCACTGGCTAAGTTAGCCTGAAGGTTGTGGATGACAATAACTGTAAAGGTTGTGGAATTTCTTAGCCCACTCTTGTATGATACTTTATTCATGGAGCATTTAGTTTCTGGATGAGTGTGTTAGCCTTTCATCTTTGGAAGTGTTTGTTCTAATATTGACTGATTCAAAAGAAAGGGGTTTTTGGATGAATGAGAAGAGTTAAAGGGAAACCTTGTGCTGATTCCCCCTCCCCCATTTCTGATCCAGCAATTCTAAGTATGAAATATAGCAAAAGGTGCCTCTTCAAAAGAGACATCGATCGGGAGACAGCAAAGGGTTTTCATGTGTAAAGTGACAGACATTATGTCTGGTTGAACTACTGTTAACTAAAATTCCATTGCTATTCTTACAAAACCTTAGTCTTAAATTAATTTCTTACCAAAAAATATGTTTTAGAAAGCCATTGTCTGGCATTTAGGATAGCAAATACTCTTGTAGTATTGAAGAAGTACAAAAATAACTCAGTCTTGTCACATGTGAGATTGTCTCCTCTATTATCTCTGGATTGCAAGGATTTATGTATAAGCATCATTTCAACTTGTAGTGTATCATACAGGTATGAGGAACACCAAATTGAGTGTAGTAGAGCAAAATTTAGCCTATATGCAGATTGTCAGTGCTAATGATTGATAAAGTTTGGGAGCCCCTCTTGCCTTTGTGTCCCTGAATTGAGCTGCTGCTGTTCTTTATGTCCAAATGGTGCAGCGAGTCACCAGCTTTGTCAAATCAGCAGAAATGTAATCATTGTTATGATAACAGAGATTATGATGAGGGATGGGCAACTTGCTGGATAAGCAGTTGTCTGGATGGCTGCACTCAGAGAGTTGCAGTCAATGGTTCAATGTCCAGATCGAGACTAGTGACAAGTGGCATCCCTTAGGGGTCTGTACTGGGACCCGTGCTGCTTAACATCTTTGTCATTGATATGGGCAGTGGAATTGAGTGCACCCTCAGCAAGGGTGTGCATGACACCAAGCTGTGTGGTGCAGTTGACATGCTAGAGGGAAGGGATGTTACCCAAAGAGGCTTGGACAGGCTTGAGAGGTGGGCCTGAGGCAGCCTCATGAAGTTTGACAAGGTAAAGTGCAAGGTCTTGCACCTGGGTCAGGGCATTCTCAAGCACAATATAGGCCGGGCAAGGAGTTGTTTGAGAGTGTGCTTTAGGAGAAGGTCTTGGAGGTGTCAGTTAATGAAAAACTCAACATGAGCTGGCAGTGCACGCTGGCAGCCCAGAAGGCTGGGCCACATCAAAAGAAGTGTGACCAGCAAAGTAGAGGTGATTCTTCCCCTCAATTCTGCTCTCATGAGATCCCACGTGGAGTACTGCATTGAGTTCTGGTGCCCCCTACATAAGAAGGACATAGAACTGCTGGAGTGGGTACAGAGGAGGGCCTTGAAGATGATCAGAGGACTGGAGCATTTCCCCTGTGGGGACAGGCTGTGAGAGCTGAGGCTGTTTAGCCTGTAGAGAAGGCTCCAAGGAGACTTTAGAGCAGCCTTCCAATACCTGAAGGGGGCCTACAAGAAAGCTGGAGTGGGACTTTTATACAAGGTCTCAGTGGTAGGAAGAGAAGTAATTGCTTTAAGCTGGAAGAGAGTAGATTTAGACTGGTTATTATTTGCAGTGAGAGTGGTGAGACTGGAACAGCTTGCTCAGAAAGGTTGTGGATACCCCCTCCCTGGAAGCATTTCGAAGCTGGATTGGACAGAGGCTTGAGGAACCAGGTCTAATGGAAGGTGTTCCTGCTCATGGTGAGGGGTTTGGAACTAGATGATCTTTAAGGTCTCTTCCAACCCCAAACCATTCTATGAATAGTAGTTTAAGTGATTTTCAGATTGGGCCATACTGTTACAGTGGTGTCACTGGGTAAGTGGTTATCACTTTGCAAGGATGGGGACCCTCAGTATTATGCTGAGGCAGTGTACTCATCAGGTACTCCGTTTTGCTCTGTATATCTTGAAGTACTGACTTTCTCCAAAGAAAATGCTGGGAAGTCCTTTGCTTGCCAGTAACCTAAGTGTTACTGTTATCTATAATTTGAATATTAGTCTCTGCATGTTTGCCAGCTGATAACTCAATTTGTCACCTTTCTGAGAGGTTGACTTTGTTTCATTACAGCTTTGCCAAAGAAATGGAGTATCAATTTCAAGTCTTGTGTCAAGTTGATGGAAACTAAGATTTGTCTTCCATGCCCTTCCAAAGCTAAGCTGGAAGTAAATGTTGATATCCAACAAAGAGAATGCTGTGCTCTTGCTGTATTGGAAGCAGACCAAAAGCTTTCTGCTAAGATAAAATCTTTTAGGCATTCTGTTGTAGCTCTTGAGGTGTGATCCTAAATGTACAACTTTGGTCAAGTTTCTCCTCACAAAACTGTTTTGATGCAGGCACTGAACTGCTGAGTTTTTAGGCTGCTGCTTGCTCGAATGTATCTAACAGTCTTACATTTAATGCTAATAACTCTTTTTGAAGTGGGATCTCACTCCTGAGCCTCTTTATGCATTTGTTGTATGGTCACTTTGAAGGGAGTTGCTTTGGTTATCTCTAAGATGAAGTCTTTTTTGGTTCATTTGCTGTCTTGTTCGTCTCATTGCTACCCTGGCTGATGTTTTGTTGTGGGAACTATCCTTTCAGCCCTTGCCTCTACTGGCACTTAGGCAGAAAATGCAGCCTCAGCTGGAGGAGCATATGTACTCGGTTGTGTGGGTCTGCATGCATATATGTACAAGTGTCAATTCCCTGTTCTAGCTGAAAACACTTAGGACGGGAGCAGCAGTCACCAGCTGTGTGCCAGGGATGTTGCAGATAAATCAGGACAGTTCCTGTTCAGGTGGATTGTCTGAATGTTCTGCTCTGGCATCCCAGTGTGTTCTGGAAGCCTGACATGGCTGCTGCATGTTGAGCTCTGGACAGTTCCTCTTTCTTTCTGTGTTGGTTCCTTGCTTTGGCCTAAATCTCCTCTGTTCTCCAAGGGCTCAGCACTGCAGAGGCTGCCAGTCCTGCAGAGGTGATTGATATCTTTGTTGAACCAGGCAAAGTTCTGTCTGTGAGTTCAGCTTAGGACATCCTCTTTCTTCCATACTTCGCTGGTGTTCCTTCCTGTCTCCCAGTTTTTTACTGCTGAAGCAAGTCGGCCCAGTTGTAAGCTGTGTGATGCGTAATTCTCACAGTGGGAAGGCAACCTGCAGTTGGCCAGCAGAAGCAATACTGCACATCTGTTCTGCTTTAAGGCCAAAATTGTGTCTATGTAATACTAGTTAGTAATGGCCAGAATGTTATGTTTATTGTTAAAGCCATCTGTTCTTTGAGAATGGTACACAGTCGTATTTCCATAATCTACTATGTACCAAGACAGAAGACCCTAAGAAGTTTTGGATTTTTTTGCTATTTTTAACATTTTTTTAGCTGACCCATATAGATATCTAGACCTACTTGGAGTACTTAAGGTGAGCCATATGAGATGAGTAAAGACAAGAACTGTGATACAGGAGGACTGCTGTTCTCACAGATACACCCCTATGAGTACATTTATGTTTCTTTTTTTCTTAAGTGTGAAAATAGTAAAGTGTTGACATAACATTTTAAGGAAAAAGAAAATTCTGTTACCTAGTGTCTTTAAGCCAAACTGAGTTCAAAATATTTGTCCTAATTGAATCAGGAGGAATCCTATGAGAATGGCTGAGATAGGGTGAGATTCTGGGTGCTGAGCTGCTGGACAGGGTGGGCAAATCATCCATAAATGAATGGACAGTAAGCGGTTCTTCTGGTCTTAGAACCCAAACCATTCATTTGGCACCAAAATATTATGTGCCAGGGTAGATGTTTTCTGTTTCTCTAGGACAAAATTAGCTGAAATGTTGACATTCGGACTGTCAGACCCAATTTTCATGGTTAAGAGTCCATCAAGCTGAATAAAGCTTGCATCCTTGACAGTTGTCTTGAGGATCTTTGCAGGCTGGAACAGAGAGCACAGTATCCTTTGTGTTTGAAAAGTTGTGCTGGACTGCATTTTAAAGGCAGCTAACACTACAGCACAAGGTTGCAGGCAGGAGTAAACTACCCTGGATGATGATGACACAGCATGACTTCTGAACAAAACAGCACCAGTGTGAAGTAAACAGAAAACAGGGCTTTGACTAAGGTTTGTTAATAAGGTCAGCACAGCAATTCACAGAGGCATCTACTATTCAGCCATCACCTGATAGTGGACTTCTCTTGATATCTTGTAGTATTTCAACTTCATGTATTGAAACTGAAATTGCTTTGCATTTGCTCTGGCCATACATAGTCATAGAGGGGAAAAATGGTCCCTATATGAGAGTTCGCGCGCTCAGCGCTGCGGTGTGGACTTAGTTGGTCATGCGGTTTTGACTGAACTGAAATTAGCTGTGACAATGTTTAGCTTGGAACGCAAACCTTTTCAGAGAGTGTTGTTTTAACTAGGATGCCTTCATTGTATTAATGCAATCAAAAACTAGTCTGTAACTCCTGTAAGTAATATTTCAGAGGCTTAATACAACTTATTCACTGGTTTTAAGGAGCAAATATGATAGTTAAAAGCATGCTTCTGAGAATTTTTTTTTGTTTTTAGAAATTCCCATTGCTTGTTATTCTAGAGAGGTTATTCACATATTTTCGCATTCCACAACTAAAGTCTTCCTTTGCCTTTTTGTCATTGCCAGGAATAAACCTGTGGCTTTCTTGCTGTAGGTTTATTTTCTCAGAGTCCAACATTGTATCTCACCTGAAGTCATTCTAATTCTCCTTTTTTGACATAGCAGCATCTTTTTGTGACACCAAAAAAGAGAAGCTTATATAGCTCCAGGAAAAGATAAATACTGTAAACTTATGGAACTGCAAAGGTTGCACTTATATTTGGGGACAGAGATGTGACCAAGGCCTTGCCTTCTCTTCTGCCATTTCCACTGCAGAATTTGGCCTGATGAGCCACACTTTGTGGCACGAGTGTGCTGCTTTCCTGCTCAGTTGTTTTTCCTGGTTGGCCTTCAAACTTCTTAATTGGCATAGTGTATTCATTTTGGTATGCTGACTATAATTGTGGGCATTTGTACTTGATATTTTGGAGACAGTAATACACCATCTTGCCAGGTATTGAAAAGGGCAAGCTGAAGGAGCTTTTGATTTCAGCAAGGACAGTGAGTGTCTGGTACCTAGAAGACAGAGGAGACTTTTGGCACTGCCGAGCAGGACTCCCTGTTTTGTCTGCTAGGACATCTTTTTGGGCTGGGGAAGAGGGAAATTTGTTCCTCACTTGGTAGCTCTGTTTTTCTTGCCAACTGTACCCTGCTTGCCACCCTAATGCTGTCTGTCACCAATGAGAAGCACAAGCATTATTAGTCTGGTGTTTATTTCTGAAATGACTCTTGGTGACGTACCTAATGCTTATATTTTCTTCTTTGTTTTTAAACTTCACTTAGGTGAGTTCAGTGATTTTTCGCCTTTCCTGAGTTACTGATTTAGGCCATGTTCAGACCTAGGGGGAGTGGTAGGTGCTGCATTAACTTGTATTCAGCTTACAAACTGATGGAGAGGGGAGTTATCAATTACGCACAAAGATTCAAGTCTGTGAAAGTTACACTTAAGCCTAAATCCTTTCTACACTGCCAGAATGGTTAAGTTCCTTCAGTGTAAATAACAGGCAGCACTAACATTGAAAAACACCCCACACCTTAGATCTGGAACACAATTGTGTAGCAATTTAAATCACAGTTATGCAGTGGCTCATAGCTTATATAATCCCAGCACACTTGGTCTTTGTTTTCTTCTTTTCCTCACTATGCAAAGGGTGTTTGTGTGCACAGGCAGGGGGAAAAAAAGCTTGTGTGCTTAAATGGGTGTGTTTCATCCTTAAGTGTGTTAAATAGGTCTTAAAGAACCTGTGTTTTTTTTTTTAGTGCTGCAAAAGTGTGTGCAAAAAGGGTATGCACCTACCTTTTAAAACCAAGCAAATTGTTTTGGACTTACACAACCTAATGTCCACTCTCTTTTCTGTCTTACCTAATAGCGATAACCTGCTACGAAGAGCTGCATGCCAAGAAGCCCAGGTAATGCTGTTTAAAGTGATAAAATTAGATTAAAATCTCTCTCTTATCTTGGTTGTACAGAGTTCCTGAGATTTTCCCTGTGGGCCCTCTCTACGTGACAAGCCTTATAATGATGCCATCTGTGTTCTTTTGCTAAAGTATCAAAGGGTGGGTGAGGCCTCCAGCTTGCAGCCAGAGTCCTGTAGCTTTCATGCCCTGACTGCTGTTGCAGTGGTTGGTGCAGTGATATCGTTGGGGTAATCTCATTTGATTCTGTAACTACCCAGACCTCCATTTCTGCAGGTGTGATTTCTCCGTGCCTGTGAAGTTCTGGTAGGAAGATGATTTGTTGATAAGGCAGGGGACTGAAATCTCAGATCCACTACAACGAATGTAGTCTGGGCAGAAGGAGCACAAACTGCTTCCTCTTAGTGCTTAGTGGGAGAGCCTTTGGCTTTGCTATTTGATTCTGAGTGACTTTATCAAGGGTACTAAGTGGGATGACTGAACTGGCACTTTTGAGGCCCATTTACCCCATGGGAACCTAATGGAGAGAACTCATTTGCTGATCCCTGACAAGGAGGCTAATGTTTAGAGAGTAACTCTCTGAGTATACTGGCTGTTAGCATTTTTTAGTCTGTGACCTGCATAAATTCTCATATGGTAGTATTCCCATAAAGAAATCTTGTCCTTGATAGAAGTCTTTCAGGGGTGCATGGGTGACATTACTGCACGGGCATTGCTTAGTGTCTCTCACTGCCCTCATGGTATGCTGTTGGATTTTAAGTCTTTCTACCTCCCACAAAGTATAAACCTACTTTTCAATGCCAGATTTGGCAGGAGGTGACACTGAGCCCATCTCTGTTATGTGCTAGGGTTTGAGAAGAACTGTGAAAATTACTTTTCTCATTGAGAAATTCTTCTTGACATTACCCTGTTTGTGTGGTGCACCTGAATAATCCCAGATTACCCTGTCGATTCTTGAGGGAAAAGTATTCACAGCAGCTTGATTTGAGCAGTGGAACTTCATGCCAGAATAGATGCTAGGGAACTCAAGTCTCATGAAACAATAAGAGGAATCTTTCCCTGAAAATACTTTTATAAGTCATACTTACAGCTTCTCAATCCAAGTATTTCCAACTCACAGTATCAGTTGTTCTTGAGTTTTATGTTTTCTGTTGCTTCAGTATTATGCAGTAAAAATTGAAGTTTTTTATAGCACCAAAAATAGCAGTTAATACCTTAGAATTTGAAGTAGCTGACCAATTTAGTATTTTTTTTAAGGCACTGATGAAATGGTGTATAAGGAGAAGTTGGAAGACTTAAGTATGTACACTTGCAAAAAGGTGGCATTGCTAAGGGCATGAAGATAATTCTGTTGTGGAAATTCTGACTGTCCTGTTTCTTAATTCTAGTCATTAACTGATGGAATCTTCTGTTCCATTACTCCTTTTTCTTGCAAATGAAAATGCAGAAGCATTGTCAGTAGAGCTTCTTACAATTTCAGTGGGTAGAGCCTGGTAAAATATCCTGCAGAAGACTCCTGCCTTAGGAAGGAATGAACCAGAAAGCCTAGTAATCAATTCATGCTGTAATTTCCATTCTCGTTGATGTGTGAGTGCCAAAATGCTGCTTGAAAACACACAGCAATTCAGCAGTAAGGCATTAAATGCCTTACACCTTCTTCAGCATAACAACAAACTGTAATTGTTTGGAAAATGCTCCTTTCTGTTAATAGTGCTGTGTAAGTATCGGAAAAAACAGTGGCAGGTTCATCTGGGAAACAGTGTAGTTTGAGTTAAGTGTGCGTGGGTCCTACTATTTTTACATTGGATTAAAATTTTTAAGCCTATTTCCATACCCAGTTGATGAGGTGCCCACCTTTGCTGTAGTGGATATTCTAGCACAGGGTTTTATGCAAAACCTCCACCATGCATATCTGAATTTAAACACCAGTTTATGATGATGGCCTTAGAATGGCAAATGACCATAGGAAAGTTCTGTAATAAAGAACCCATTTATCATATTTTTAAACCTTTTACACCTCCTTCTCTGGAGTAAGCCAGTGTCAGCTGACTGTGGGCTTCCTCTGCAGATATGGTCTTGCCACTTGATTTTGTTACTAAGCTTTTGGCATGTGTTAACAGAGATCTTGTTTAGCTGGCAAACAGTTCACTCTGTGAAACAGGGATAGTTTTTTGTAAAGGAACATATTTTCTCTGTTAGTAGTCATAAGCATTATAAAGCCTTTGTATACAGGGGTTTGCAAGGTTGCAAAGTAGTGATTGTCATCTTAGAAGTGAAGATAGGTAGTATCTGCAAATGTGCATTTGCCAAGGAAGTGAAAAAGGCATTGCCTTTCCTAAATTATACCTTCATATATTTGATAACCATTTCTAATATCTGGCCTTTCCTTATGTTGGTCGTTGAAAAAAGACTCCTAGAATGCTACATTATTGTTATTATTTTATTTCCTGTCTTAAAAATCAGCATTTGCTTTAGAAATGCCCTTGTATATAACATAAATGGCTAAGTGTATTACGCAAAGAAGTGATTGTGTCATTACTCATAAATTCTTTATAAGCCTTGTTAGGTTGCTTGGAGAAAGCAAATACATCCCATTGTGCTCCCCAAACAAATAATTAATTGTTTCTAACAGCTGTAATATGTTGGAGGTCCCCGGTATTTCCCAGTTCCCATCTAACAATTGCAACAAAATAAGTTGGTCTGTTTTCCAGCTGATCTTTGAGTAAAGATTAAGAGCTACTGATTTGTTTACCTTTCTTTCAAGATTCTTTTACTCTCAGCAACTTCTGTAAACCTTTTACATTCTTGAAAAAGAAATGTGAATGTTTTAAGCAACAAAGCCAGCCCATACGCTTCTTTTAATTGAGGTTTCCTGAGCAAAACTGGCAAGTGAAATTAATTATAAATTTAAACATTTGATGATGACTAAAATCTACTCTGTTTCGTATACAATGTCCACCTTCTTCAATATAAAATCGCTGCTAGGAGGACTGACTTTCAACATAAAGGTGGGAGAAAAACTAGATATCTCATGCTCAGTTGTCCTTTGTTCCTGCATCGAGCCCCTATTACAAGAGGGATGTGGAGATGCTGGAGCGGGTGCAGAGAAGGACCATGAGGATGCTCAGAGGGCTGCAGCACCTCTGCTATGAGGACAGACTGAAAGAGTTGGGGGTGTTCAGTCTGGAGAAGAGGAGACCCCAGGTGACCTTCTTGTGGCCTTCCAGTATCTGAAGGGGGCCTACAGAAAAGCTGGGGAGGGACATTTTAGGCTCTCAGGGAGTGACAGGACTAGGGGCAATGGAGCAAAGCTGGAGGTGGGGAGATTCAGAGTGGACATGAGGAGGAAGTTCTTCAGCATGAGAGTGGTGAGGGTCTGGAATGGGTTGCCCAGGGAGGTGTTTGAGGCCCCACCCCTGGAGGTGTTTAATGCCAGGGTGGATGAGGCTGTGGGCAGCCTGATCTAGGGTAGGGTGTCCCTGCCCATGGCAGGGGGGGTTTGGAACTGGATGATCCTTGTCATCCCTTCCAACCCTGATTCTATGATTTCTGGCTGGTACTGCTGCATATGTTGTCATCCTTTTACTCAAAACCAGTTTGATTTGGTGTGTTAACCTTTAGGTGACCTGAAAGAGATTTAGAGAGTGGGAAGTAGTATGTGTAGGAGCTTTACTTTTTCTTAACTCCCCTGTGCTTAAAAGCTGTGGAAATAGGTACAAATGGGTAAAAGGTGCAAGAAGCTGTATGGGCTAACTCTTGGAGAATTTAAAATTGAGGTTCAGAATTGGATTAAAAGTTGAACAAGAATTAAGTGATTTTTATATGGAGACATGATAAGGAAAAAGGATGTCAGAGAAACACAGAGCTTATGGGTTAAGACAATTATCTTTCGTATCTTCAAAAAGGTAATGCTAATGAACTGAAAAGTTACATGAAATTAAGTAGAGAAATGAAAAAGGATGCAGGAAGAAAGTGGCAAGAAGGTGCATGAGAATTGCATAAGGAAGAAAAATCAAGTAACCTTGGAGTCAAGGATATCTCCCTGGATCTCTGCCCATGGCAGAAAACCAGAAGTTGACAGAAATGAAATGGTGGTAGAATTGTAAAAATGAGCTGAAGAGTGCTTGTGACAGTAGTGTGAGTTGCAGCTAGGAGTGCAGTTCTTTGAGTAGCAGGCCTGTGCTGTGCCTGAAGATGGAAGTCATTTGAATGTCATGGGGCTTAAAAGCCAATTCATGTTTACAGAGATGCCTTATTTTGAACTATTTTACAAATGTACTTTCAGTGCATAAAACAAACTGAACTTTGCTATTTTTCTCTTACTCAGGCTTTTGGCAACCAGCCAATCCCTTCCAGTATGCCACTGAAGAAAGCAACAGTGTTCCTCAACCCAGCAGCTTGCAAAGGGTAAAATTCCCCTCCCCACACTCATTCGTGAGACACTCTTTCTGTACTTTTGTTCTGCCATCCACTATAAAAACCAGCCAGGTTTTTGAGCTCATTTTTGCCTCCCTCTGATGCCAAGCTGGTGCTATGTAACTATGCCAAACTGTACTTCACCAGAAATACTGGAATGAGAAATAAAACCAGATGCTTGAGTTGAAAGAACGATTTCTAAACATATGTATGTTTTAATTTTTTCTTCTATCTTGTGTTTCAACCTTTGTCATTCCTTTGTATTCCTTCCAAACTTCTCCATGCTCATTAGCTGAAAAACAGTAATCTTGGATATGATGCCTATCTGTGCTGATCATCCAAGCTTCATCTCAGTTGCATCTTGTGGAGGGGCAGGGAGTTCACAGGATCAC